>DWGR01001311.1:0-16685 GCA_018247715.1 Heliconius burneyi | reverse complement strand
TGTCTTTGTGCACAAACATAAATTTCCAATAACTAGTTCGATAATGGTATTACAGTACTGTTGGCAAGTACCTATACGAGGTATCCAATCTCTTAGTAGAGTAATTATTTATCTCGATTTCCACTTGTCTGGACGCAACATAAGAGATATTGAAGATTAAATTATATTATTGTTTGTGTTCACATACTATACACCGTATTTTAGTACAATGAATTATAATTTAGATTTGTATATATTTTGCGTTAACCAATACATGGTGTAAAGACACCAGAACGAAGAAATATAAATTAGAAAAATTATTTTACATCTTTCCCGCCAATTCCATGTAATTGACAATTGAACTTAATTTCATTACGTTGCAATTTTTATAACATGTTTTATAAATAAGAACTAAGTAGTTCTTATCTAATAATTTTTTGCTTAGGTAAGCAATCATTAATGGGTTTAATCTTTCTAAATTTTAATTTTTAAACAATCTATGTATTAATAAATCGAAATCTATAGAAATTAACTTACTCACATAAATACTTATTTATAGGTTATGATCACATTAATATTTATAGTTCTCCGGTATTTCTCAATTATATTTACTTGTAATAGTAAGAACAACAACAAAATTTTAATTTTAGTTACTTTTGTAAAGTTTTTCTACAAATTTTTTAACTGATTCCTTCCCTCCTTACGTTTATTTCCGTTTCTTACTATTGCTAAGCTTTCATACCTTTATCCTCGTCGCCACTTGTAGTGTATGCGCCCACAGACACTACACACACTTAAAGAACACTGGGGTCACTATCACTGGCTCACCACCACACCGGATCAGAAGCAACGCAGGAGCACATCCGACCTGTATCGCGTCCGTGACAACACTCCCGCCCTCTGCCGGTGAACATGAGACAACGCTACATATCTATTAAATAGATACAAACACTACATAAAGGAATATTTAATTTCCTCGAGTGGGGATTGAACCCACTACCAGTCGATTTTACAGTCACAGTTTGTGCTCCTGTGCCACGACTGTATTCTTTCACCTATAATAGAATATACCAATTTCTAAAGTAATTCGCATATTTTGAAACGAATGTAGTATTACATCGGAGTAAAAAATCTTAAGGATATTTCGGGACGGGTTCACAAACCTTGCATGTAAACATGTTAATCTCGAAAAAGGATGGAACGACTTAGGAAAAACATCTAAAAACAATTTTATTACTTTTATTTTCGGTGATCGTTTCGGGTGTATTACACGAATACTTTTGTTCATCCAAAATAGTCCGACTTACTGTTTGGTTTAATTTTGTTGTTTTACATTTTGGTTATTTGTATTGATTGCTTTTTATTCGCATATTTAAAGTCAAATGAAGCGATGACACAAATTTCCCTCATCTTCTCTCCGCGTTTCACTTTCTGTCGAATCTCCAAGACATTACACCATTGCGTGTGCAGTTTGGCGTTTAGTACTAAGTTACGACAACCACTATATACACTAAGATGTCGATTATAGCCGCTGAGCCTTGCTCGAATACTCGTATACGGAAGCGTGCTCGTGTCAGGCTCATAAATGTAAAATAATATAAAAAAATATACACACATAACTTTTATATAGCACATGTATCTTGTCAACTTAATACACTAATACCCTAGCTTTACCTTTTGTGACTGAATATTATTAGATTCATTTATAAATCTTCACCAATAAGTATATATTACTGCGTAATAGCATTATTAATAATAAAAAAAAATAATTTTATAGCGAGGCTTATATAAAGAATAATGGTTTTGTATTTTTATATAAATATCACACTCCTTCAAGGAACAAAGTTTCATGCTTCGGTACATTGTTTTATTCATTCTCGGGCACATCTGGGACTGCGTTGTGGGACGTTTGATAGCTTTTTAGTAAAGTTTTAATACTCTAGTGAACATAAATAAAAAAAAAAATATTTATTGTACATTTATATAAGTTCTTGTTCTCGATCTTAGGAATAGTGACGGTCATGGGTTCAATTCTCACTCCTTGAATTTACAGTCAGTTTCGCTTATCAATCATTGATACTTAAATGTGTCTGAAAATGCTTACCGATGCAAAACGAGTTTTTTACCCTTTTACTAAAGAGGTGAACTATGAGGAATAATGAATTAAAGTGAAGTAAATGACTTGACTTTTAAATTCGTTAACTTTTTATTAATAAAATAAATACGATGCGAGCTTAGCCGTTTTATTGCTACGAACAGTATCTGATAGACAACTTTTCCAGAATTTTCTATAATAACAACCAAAAGTTCTTATAAACAAAATAATTTACTATTGCAACTGTGATCAGTGAGACAGTGTGAATGACGCCTCATATTCAACCAATACAGCTCAGTGGAAGATGTACAGTGTCCCAATATCGCCAGGCCCAATGAGCCAGTGACGTCACTTGAGTAATGGTCGACGACTCTCGGTGCCCTCTGATTGATTACATTGTTCGTGACTTGACGGATGTTCAGTTATTGTATCTCTGTCGCGATTCTATAATATTTTTTTATTATTTTTCCTTACAGGCAGTGACAAGTAGTCATAAAAATATTGTTTTAAGAAACAGCTAAATCTAAGATAAAAGCTAAGATTTTTTTTATAAATTATTAAAAATTGGTTATTCTTTTTAAATTTAAATATACATCTACCGATTGTCTCAAGCGATATGATATTTTAACTCATAATAATGTTCATAATTGCAGTTTAGATAAATAATTAACATCAAAATACATGTTACACATATAATACACCATAAAATTTTGTAAAAGCACGCTAAAATATTCAAATTTATTTAAAAACCGAAACCCACATTCAATTAAGAAATAGAGCTAATTATACATAATTATACAATCACTTCTTTTTATCTCTTCCATCAAAATTCTACTTTGAAAATAGTCTCCTAAAAGCAAATTGCTAATACTGAACAGCTGGAAAGGGCGACACATGGATCATTTCCTCAATGAATTTTATTTTTTCCTCTTCAACGACATACTTACTGGTAGATACATCCACAAAAACAGGGAAGTGGAGTTCTAAGTTTTATAATATTGACCTTATCACGTAACTAACTATTAGCAAAAATATTGTATGTGTATATATTTTTAGCAAGTACCAAATGCTTTACTTTTGCTTTATCTTTTGTCTTTCTTACAATTTTTTAAGTAAATGATACCTGAAATAAATTAATATAAGCCAAACATAATGTATGAAGATAAAGTCAATTAACAACAAGTAAGTAAAGCAAGCGTGCATATTCTCCGTCAGTGAGTCTCTCCGACCAAGTTTAAGTAAGTTCGCAGTTAATTTCACAGCCCTATAGGGTCGTGTTTGATATGTTAAACATTCACTTAATTAGTGTTTAGAAGCTTAAGCTCCTAGAAACAACATATATAGTTTGCGTCAAATAATTACTTTCTGACTAGAAATAAGTATTATAATTAAAATATATATTTTTTGTAATGCAATATACCTATTACACGTTTAAAATTATTTAAGCATTTAGGACAAAAGCCTGTAAACACTTAGCAAGTAATAAAACAGCTGTAGTTATGTTGCGATTCATATAAACCAAATTATATGAATACAAAAAATACTTAAGCATAGATAATTCAAAGAAAGATCACCAACCCTACTTCAGACCGAGACGCGACCTAACAATGCTCTCGCTCGTTAATTAGCAAGGCAATGCCGCTGGAGCCAACTCGCTCCTTCGAAGTGGAAACTTTAGTTCTTAGTATGCGAAAAGTGATAGACCGGAAGAGGTACGGGCATTATTGATTGTGAGGAATGAACATGAACGTGATATATAGTTTATAATTTGTATACAGAAACACTATAATACTTCTAGAAATAGTTATTTTGCATTTGCAATACATTGCACTACTGTTGAAGCTCTTTAATATTTAATATTATGTGATCCAACATGATTCCATTTTAATATAAAAAAATCAGTCTAGGAGAATACAATACACAGTATTTCCTTCGATTTTAGTTAAATATCTACATTAACAAGGTATGTTATACATGTCAAAATAACATAACACATGAGTCATGAAGGTGTTCCGTTTCAAAGTGAAATAACCGTTTAAACACTTTCATTGCAAAGCAAGCCATAACACGTGCCTTTGAATTTTCTCTCATATAAATTTTCTCAAACGTCAAGACGGGGTATGAATGTATTTACGAGTATCGTATTCTATCGACAAATATATCATTTTTTTGACATCTTATTTGATTTATAAATACTCCGATTACCGATTTTATTCAACGCAGGTCTATCTTACGGTAGGGCTTATCAGATTAGAAGCTGGTGTAACTTTGAATATTTTTAAAAATTACATAAAAGTTTGTGAAACAGAGTTTCTTTGTTTACATTTTGTATGTTCCGTAGTCGTAGCCAATTAATAAATACATACTTGTGTCAATACATTAACAACGAGTGAAACTATTGAATTTAATAAAAAAAATAAGTATTAAAATTAGACCCCTTACTTAATATACAATAGGACATCAATAACAACAAAGTAATATCTAATTCGAAGTCTGAGTTTCAGTAGAAAGTGGCCGAGCCTCGTTGGCTATTAACGGGAGCGGACAGCGCGGGAGTCTGCATTTGCATCTTATTGTTGCGGCGTCCTTGTTTGGATGCAAATACTTTATACTTCAAAACGAGCCGCACTTTATATAAGAGCTCATTTTCTGTAATTGACATTTTAATGTTATGGTCTTTCGTGTGTATTTTTTATTATGTTTTTAATATAAAGCTAACTTACAGCGGTGCTTGTTGATCAATTATAATAACAAAAAAATTAAAGCATATATATTAGACGAACAATTTTTCATAATTGGGCAGTTTTATGTCTTAATAGTTTGTTTTCTTCCCACATCTCCAAAATTAGTAAAATAAAGGAAAAAATGATGATGTCACGGCCCAGGAGCAGAAGTGTGTAACTGTAATGCGATGACTGTTGAATCAATTCCCAGAATTAATTATTATTTATGAATATTTTAATTTTTTTATTGCGCCTCAACGAATTCGGCGAAAAGTAGGAAATAGTCTTAACACTAGGTTCCCTCAGCCTACAAGCCTTGCTGTGTACGGGATACAGCGTGCAGCTGATTTATTTTAATTTAAAGATAAAAATATAAATGAATACATTAAATAAGAAATATTTCGTTACATTCATAAAGACTTGAAAAGTTTTATGGACTTACTATTATGGCTTAGTGCAGGTATGTAAAGGTACAGTAAACTTAGAGCTCACGTGTTACGAGACGATAACCGTTCATACAAGTACCTACTAGATGTAGTAGAGAATATTAAGCAGCAAACATAAGAACTGAAAAAAATATTTTAGTTTTGGACGTTTTATTCGTATACATTTACTGTCGAGAGCCTCCTTCACGACAATCTATTACTGACGCGAACACCGAAGGCAACGGATTGAATATGTATGGGCGATGACTAAAAAATCAATTTCTACAGATTATTCGTCTGGGAGACTTATTAGAATGTAGGTAAGGCAATGAACAATTTATAATTTAAATATGTTCACAATATAAGAGGTCACCCTGGCACAGTAGTACAGCAACATGAACGACGTGGTCGTAGGTTTGATCATCACTCTGAACAATGATTACATTTAAATTTCCTCATTTTGATTAAACTCTGTTTATTGTCAATAAATGCTTGCAATAATTTTACAGTAGATGTTAAGATAATGCTAAGCATGCTTTGTTTGTTTAAATAATAAAAATATGTAATTTCTGAGTTTTCAAAGAAATGAGCGATGGAAAACGAAGTAACGTAACTTGTCTGCAATATGATAAATGCTTGATTATATTATGTGCGTGTGTATGTGCGTGTGTGTGTGTATTTGGTACATTTTGATTCTTATTGTTTAAAATAAATTACTTTACATTGTAACAATCTCCAGCCACAATATATTTTATAGCTCTGTATTTAATCATTAAGCTTTGGTTTTGAAACAAGAATTAAATTCACCCCAGATGATACTTCAAAATGTTATATTTTTTTACGATTTTTAAATAGTTCGCTGCTATTGTAGAGCTGTAAGATGAAAGTACACTTCTTTTAAAATTCAACATTAATTTTAAAATTTTAAATGAAACTGGTTATTTCAATAAATTTTTCATAGAAATTCATTTAGTATTCAAATAATGAATATTGAAAGATTAGTAAGAAACTATATTTCTTCAAATAGTTTCACATAATAAAATATTTTTTTCAGGGTTCCGTTCAACAAAGGGTTCTAAACAGGGTTCTTTTGCCCACCTTAGAAGGTGGATAAAATTTAGTATTAAAGCCGCTAGTTCAAAGGCTAAACTAATAATTTCAGAAAAAGGTCAAGATCTCTTGCTAGTATATATAACGTTATGAAAGTATTTTAACTGGTAACAGTTTGATATGATTGGACGCGGTAGTAAATCCATGATAATTAATACATTGGAGATAAACTTTAAAAATATTTATCATATAAGTGGTCTGGAATATAAAAGTGCGACGTTGGATATTGAATGGAATGAGTAGAGTAGTAAAACGCTAGTATATTTCTGCTTACTTGTATATTAAATTAAGTAATTAATTACACATATAGAGTAAACTGTTATAAACAATTCCTTAATTACATAATTTTATTGTAATAATTTTTACTATTCAACATATATTATTGTAAGATACGGTGAATAGACGATGCATCTGTATCTTGATTTTTATATAAGACATATATATATAATCATAATATACGAGTATGTGTAGTGAGTTGACTTACTAATCTTAGCAATAGCAATTAGCTAAAAGTACACCTGAGTTGTGTTGTGTCACTATTACATTTTGTAAACTGAAAAATATGAAAATATTAAATGCAAGTTGCATATACTCGTATGTTCTTAAGTGCACCTTTACGCTGGTCCATACATACCTGTTTTCCCTTGTCTATTATCATATACGTGAAAATATATGCCCCAATTTTGACAACTTATAAATCTTAATTGTAGATATATTTAATACATAAATCTGTTAGTCTAATTAATAAAACTAAAAAAGGGTACAATTCGTATATACTATCAAAATACTACTCCTTGTTTTTATTATAGCTATAAGTTCTTAGTAACATAATATGGGCTATAATTTATGTCGAATTTCTAATGTGATAACAAAGCATTATATCTCAGTGATATCTCTGAAAGGTACCCACTTTCAATTTAGAGAGTATGCACATGTCTTACCTACATATTAATCTATGAATATGTACTAATCTTCAAAATTTCAGCATCGTTAAAATAACGTATATGTCGTCTTAAGCACAACTGGTAGTAGATATAACTAAAATGACAAGTGTCAAAATATATATAGATTTTGTTTTAAAGTCTTTTTTTTCCAATTATTAAACAAATCAAAAATTATGGAACAAATTGTGTAAATCATTTATTCGTTTTTTGTACGTGAAACTGAAACTTTTTAAGTGCGGATTTTATAATCCATAAATAATAAAGTATGTAATTTTATGCAAACCAATAAAGGAACGTATCGCGGTCCTCTGACGTCACGAACTGTTATTATAAAAGTTCTTGCACGCAATTTACATAAAAAATGAGACGAGCGTCGCGCTGGTGACCCGCTTAAATTAAGGCTTTTGAACTTTAATTTTGCATAATATATACACTTACTTAAGCACACATAAAAAATTATATCATATTTAATATTTGGAATATTTTTTAACTTATTTTTCGTTGAAATTCGTTATAAAACATTACATTAACCACTTAAACAACGAAAATCAGCCTATGGAACTAAACTTATGCTTGTAACATACAAGAACAGTTTAATATATATTTCAATCATGACAAAATAGGTTTAAACTCAAAGAAGGCAGGCAGCAGCAGTTTACTTAAAAAAATATAAAGTCAACCTGTTTACATCTCAATGGAGACAGCTCTGCGCGCGCTCTTGAACGCTTAATCCGATTTACATGATAAATGTTGGGAAGTAGCTGTTAACATTTCACCGGAGCGGCGGCGCTAGTTGCACCGTGGACGTCCTTGAACAACAATAAGTTTTATTGTCTTAGCAAAAAGTAGATTACCGCGTTTTTCTTTATTTTTCTTCTTAAATGGGACAAGATGGCTGGTTATTTTAAAAACATTTTATAGCAGATGCTTAGTTGACGCTGTATTTCTCCCGCACGTAGCAGAGTATGCAGAGGAAGTATTAAGACACTCCGCTCCCCACTTTCCGCGGAATTCTTTAGACACCAGAATAAAAAAATAAAGATATTCAATATTTTAATTCTTCGATCGGATCTAAGTCGAATCCAATGCGCGAATCGAACTTGCCGCTATGGGGATACATGTGCCCCTGCGCCATGATTACTCTCTTTGGTCTATTTAGATAATTTTCGGCAACAAATTATGATTATATCTATATGAATAAAAAAAATCATAATCTCTATATGAACAAAGGTGCTTTATTGTTCAAATTACATGTACGGCAGCATGTAAAGAAATAAAAGGAAATCATTATTATATCTTCATTTCATATTTCATATGAATAATTTGAATATTATATTTACAAGAACTGACAGAAAAACAATCGAGGGAGACATGGTGCTGTTTGACAAATCACTTCTTTATATTTTATTTAATAATAGTCCTAAATAGTCACTCAGTGTCGTATATCGTTAGATTTAACTTGAAATTGTAAAAGAATAACATAAGGTATATATAATATTTATTTTGAAGTGTTATATGGATATGCTAAATTATTAGAAGTTGGTCCAAATTTAATCAAACTAATAGCTCTTAAACTAGGACCAACAATGTGCAACGTGAACTATACCGCGATGCCGTTAATCGCGAGGACCGCACCGCACTTCACTGACACTGAAACTTATAATTAACCGTCACGTGCAGGGACACTACAATTATATACTAGGAAATATGCTTGTGTCATGATTGCTTAGAGCAACTCGTCTAATTTAATCACTATTAGGACGACATTATTTAATGTTTAAATTATCTCTTACAATAAATTGCCTATGCATCGTAAAATTATCGTTTGTTTCCTTGCATCATGACAGCTGAATGGTTATTTAATTATATATTACATTTAGTTACTATGCTTCCATCAGAAATACAAAATCTTCTAATTTTTATATTTTTCTTTAAGTTATTCTTAATTTAAATTTAATGTAGAGACTTACAGCCAAATTTTATGTAGAGAAAAGGCTCTAGAGGAAAGCTCCCTGGTATCAGAAACTGATAATCTAAAACTTTCTTGCCACGCAATCTACATAAAAAATGAGCGCAGAGTCCGGGGATGAACATACATTTGCATATATGTCCGCCAGTTGTGGCGCAGTAGCACATAGTGTGACTGTAAACAGGACAGGTGGTGGGTTCAATTCCCACTCGAGGAAATTAAATTTTAAATATTTTAATTTCTTCTGGTGTAGAGGCAAAGTGCGACATGTAATTCCAACACTCAACGCGCAGTGCCTCTAGAATTCATTTCATATGATCCAAAATTGAAATCAAGCGGAAAAAAAATCATTAACCTGCCAGTCTCGTGGCACGCCAGGCGCTCCATATTGCGGCTTCTTATACGACTAAGCGCAACAAATTCAACATGTACTTAGTTTTAAATGAGGCATTTTGGCACGTTCTGAGGGAAGTGCGGATCATTTGTAGGAAATATATATTTTTTAAAATCCACTAGTGATTTTAGCCTTCTTTGAGGCATGTTAGTGCCTGTACCAGGAGACTCCGCTCTTCCATTAGCATTAAAAATATAACAATGGTAGAAACCTTAAATTAAAGTGAGTATATATTTTATTTTACAATATATATTTCCTTAATACAACATTATTTGTTTGTTTATTATTTAAGTAGAACTAAATAATAAACAAACGATTTTTTATTATTATGTAGATTGTTTTATTTAAAACATCTATTCCAATATATTTTAATTGAGAAAGTAATCTAAGTTAAATCTACTATTTTACTTGCCTTGAGGGTAAATCTCGCAGCAATCTATTACCGAACGTCACGGAAAGTGACACAGCCCGCCTGAATATGTATAGGCGATGAATTAAAAATCGATTTCTACAGAATATTCAGCAGAGACTCGTTAGACTGAAGATTATACCACCTATATGTACATGTAATGTATAAACATAGCGCCTATATTAACTTTCATATATAAGCATTTTAATCACAATTATCCAGTACTATTGCATTTAGAAAGTTTCCATGAGTAAATAGTCCAATATAAGACTAAAATAAAAGCAACAATTTAAATGTGCCACAAATCTTTCAACCTTCAATCTCCCGCTCTAAAGATTTATGTATACTCTGAATCACCAGGCTGTCCTGATTCATCCTCTCCACGCGAGTCGAGTTAATCTCTATATTGAGGTCATCGTAGCTCTTTGCATATTTGTTAAATATAAACCTTTTATTGATTTACACAAATTATTACGTGATTTTAAATATTTGGCACTTATTTAAATTTTAATTTGTAATATAAATATTTTAAAAATAAATAAATAAGTTTCACGCTGTATCCCGCAGGGTAGGCAGAAGGAACCTAGTGTTAAGATACTCAGTTCCCCACTTTCTGTCAAATTCTGGAGACATTGCGTGTAGGAATTTCCTTCCACGCGCCACGGAATTGTGGAATGGCCTACCCGCGGCAGTGTTTCCAGGTCGATATGACTTGAGAACCTTCAAAAAGCGCGTCTATATCCACCTTAAAGGCCGGCAACGCACCTGTAGCTCCTCTAGTGTTACACAGGGTCGTGGGCGGCGGTGATCACTTACCTTCAGGTGACCCGTACGCTCGTTTGCCTTGTCCTTGTCCCATAAAAAAAAGTGACAGAACTCAATGTCGCGTTTTGTTCGACACCAGAGCGAAGAAATGGAAATATAAACGTAAATAAATATTTTTACTTCCCTGAGTGGGGATCGAACCCACAACTGTCGCGTTACAGTGTGCTGCCGTGTAATCCCGGCTTAGAATAGGATCACCCTGGTACTGGTGGTGTCGTAAGAGGCGACTAAAGTACGAGTGGGAGAGTCACGTTGCCAGCAATGGCGACATGCATGGGCAGACTCGACCGGATCATTACCACCCCCGGCATTTAAAACCGTTTCAATTCATATTAACTACTTATTTAATGTGAGATATAAAAGGCTAAAAAATAATACAACACGTTTACATCATAATTTGTTCTCGCATCACATTTAATTTAGTAAATAAAATAAATAGTCGATTTTCTGTGCCTTAAAGATAAAATGATAATTTTGTGCAAAATATTACATAATTTTAAGTGAAACACAGCCATAGATTAATTAACGCCTACGCTTTTACATATTTAAAGTAACTATTAGGTAACAATAATTTTAAAGATAAGGCTCAAATTAACTTTTACTTAATATAATCTTATGCAATCTTGTGGTATGTTATATCTGTATGTTTCGTTACTGGCCATGGTAAGATAGATAGATAAGATTAAGAATTAAACAACCATACAAAAGTCTTCTGAAAGCTGCAATTCTAAAATTATTGCACATCTGTTTATATTTGACATTAAAAACTATGAACTAAATTAAAAAAGAGTTTAATAACTTCAATTGGCACTTTTTAGTAAATCTAATAATTTTGAAATGTTCCTGCAGAAGCTTTTAGATCAAATATGACCTATTTTCTGTGACCTGCGCCGTATCGTATGATAGACTGTTATGGCGACAGCTGGCGACAGATTTGAATGTAGAAATATACGATGTAGTACGTAATATATTTATTTTAGTAATTTTATTTTTCGTGTCTCCGGTTGTATATTTTTTTAGTTAGAAACCACTGATCACCTATTCAAATATTTTAAAAGTCCTTTATGACTATATGAATATGAAAGTACTATCTCATTTTTGAAGAATTTAAGGACATAGAAAAAATACAGCGTTAATTTACGAACTTTAAAACATAAATATTTCACAACATGAAAATGTGTGAAATCAAATCAAATCAAAAATAAAGAAAAATACAATGGGGTCTTCATTACTGCTAGTGGTAAAAATCTTGACACGTAATGTGTTCAAAGAATTTTTGGGTATTGCGAAAATTAAAACGAAAAAAATATAGTAAGTCAATATAAAGTAATCTCTATAATATTAATTTTTAATAAAAAAATTCAAAATTCAAATTAATAATATACTTTACATTTAACTTTAGACAGTAATGGACTACACTTTGATAATTATTTTTCTGGCTTTTCCGGACATTAATTAATTAATTTGAATTGAATGTATTCAAAAAACATAAAATCAAAGTATGTAGTATCAAATAATATAAATTGACATCTTAAGAGCTTAAAGTTCTTTTAGTCATACCTGCGCACGTCAGAGCATTATCTTAGAATTTGAAAAAGACAAATCTTAGAATTTGAGATTAAGTTTATTCGTATTATTTTAAATAACATCATTATATTACAATTTATTTAATAAATTGTTTATGTGGACACATACAATTTGAAAATATTTTAATAAACAACATTTTGAAACGTATAAAAAATGATGACTTTATGAATAAAAACCTGTATAGGTCACAAATATTGTAATATTTGTGACCTATACAGGTTTTATTATACGAGTATATTAAATGAAATTCACTTTGATTGTCAGTTTCATAGTAACGATCTCTAATCGTATTTCTACCATTAAAGTGTTTTATGCATCGAATTTGATATCGATTATTTGTGTGGCTCTTATCTTTCTTAGATTAAGGCCATTCTTTTATCTACACTTATTCTAATATCACTTGCAATATATTTAAACCAAGCCTCATAAGCTCACTAACTTCGATATTTCTCTTAGAATCCAAATATACAGTAAAGATTTTGCTTGCAACGAATGTACCTGCAACAAAATAATAATAAATATTAAGTTATTCATGAGAGCCGTCATGGCGCAGTGGAACACCGCCAGGCCGTAAATGTCACGTCATGTCAATGTCACATTAACTATATTCAAAAAGCAATACATACCTCCATTAGCAACATACTTGGACAGCAGCGTCCGCGAGTGCACCTCGACGGTGGCGGCCGCTTCTCTCACCACGGGCGGCTCCACGCGCAGCGTCGCCTCGCACCGCACGCGCAGCGCCCCGCTCGCAGTCACCGGTACCGCCACGCGTAACACGCGCCAGGACGCGCGCAGCCCGCCGGGCTGTGACGCTCTGAGCTCAAGACGTTGCCAGGGCTCCGTCTGTGAAATTATATAGTTTAAGTAAAAAAAAATATAGACGAACCGAGGTATCTCCTTGTATCTCTCACCACTTTATTTATTACACGTATTATTTTTATCATAAATCAAAATTACAACTTTGATACTAAGGATACTAATTACAAATATTAAAGCGGTTCCAACTGTACGCCGCGTCGTCGTAGTGCAAACTTTTTAACAAACACATGGTCCCACTAGAATTTATGCTCAGACACGTTTCCTTATCACTTTTAATGTGTTGGTTAAATTGCTTGATTACCGTAGAACGAGACAGATTTGTGTAGCGAAAGTACACCCATAAAGCTTTATTGCCTCTATTTATATAAAGAGAAATTTGACACTATGGGAAAATGACTCTAAAAATTATTTAAATTGTACTTTAAAACATAATAAATAGCTTAATTTCAGTCTTTGTATATATAAAGTAAGATATAACGATTTACATTACTTTAGTTTAACGTTTTAAATAAATTTCACTTCGATCTATTTGTAGTCGTTGTAGCGCTCTCTTTAATCGCTATAATTTTGAATTCTATCTCCACTTTGTGCAATCAAACTTCAAAGACTATCAAAATTTTATTTCAAACGAAGCATTGCGTTCCGTCACACAAGAAATATTATATATTCAGATAGGAATGTTAATCAGTGGCTACAACGATGACGAATGCCAAAAAATCGTAAAAGAAGACGATATTGAAATCTGATGAAGAGATGGAATTCTGTAGATTATAGTAGTAACTTATGTTACTTTCAATTGTGTCATAATTTTTAATTGATAAATAGCCAAGAACAACCTGATTTTCTATTAGATTCTTCTATTTATTTAAGCAAAGTAAGGTCACACTAAATGCAAATAAAATGAATCTACTCTTATTAGATCGGCCATCACTATTCATTATGCAGTAGAGTGCTTAATGTATGCAAGTCCATTAAAAACTTCAGAGTAAATTTATAATGTTAATATTCTATTTTTCATACGAGCTGTATAGACGAGTAAAAGCATTGTAGTGTGTTAACATTTATGAAGGAGAAAAGTGTGTATGCTGAAAGTACTTAATACTTGTATTTAAACTTAACTGTAACAGTATCGTTAACGTTTTTACAAATTATGAATTATGAATGTAACAACAGTTTACCGGTATTTTTTAACCGACTTCTGTATGAAAAGGAGGTTATCAATTCGACGGTATTTTTGTTTGTCTGTTACCTCATAACTTTTGACTGGGTGAACCGATTTTGATGTTTTTTTTATTTGAAAGGTAATGCTTCCTAAAATATTTTTTAAAAAAATTATAAAATTTTTGTACAATTGTTTTATTTATTTTTAGTTCGTTGTTAGAAGTCGGTTTTTCTTTTCGTTAAAAAATTATTTATAATATTTAGCAACTAGGTTATTATTTAACTACATTTCCACCTTTTAAGAAATAAAATAGATTATCTGTAATTATATAATTTCCCTTTTAATTCATAGTTCATAATAGTGCCCGAAGTCTTATAATGCATTCAATTTATTTCAACAAAGGCGCTCTATCAAGACACACCGAGATGTCCATCCACTTGTGTATCTGGGAGAAACTAAGCAACTATTTATTTATATGCTATACTCGTGATATATATAATTATTTTTTTATTGTTTATATAAAATGTTACAATAGATATATGTTTTTTTTTCTATTGAATAACGTTGAAAAACTTACAATAGAAATGTTACATTTCGATGTAATCACAAAGCTTTTCGATAAGCAAATATTTTCATAGAATTACAAATCTTATTTTCATGTTAACTCTAACAAAAGTTTAGTTATTAAGCATTTTAAGATTAGTTAACCCTTTCCTTTTCCTTTAACCGGGTAAAACAGGGTAAAAAAGGTCACATACAAGTTTAGCTCGTATAGAAATAACATATCAACCTCCGTATGTTCTAATGAGCACATTTTATTATTAGCACATTTGCAGGTAGGTACGAAATGAAACTACATATGTGTGTGTGTGTGTGTGTGTGTGTGTGTGTGTGTGTGTATGTGTACTGGTAACATTTTTTCTATTCTTTTGTCTTATTTTCTAGTGAATGTTAGTTTTTGTAGTGAATAACAGTATTGTAGTTATTTAGAATTGTATGTGTGTTCGTTGTAAGTATAACAACAATTTAAAAATATTTATAAGTGCATTCGATATTTGGTCGACGGTAGATTTATATTTGAAAGATTTTTCATTATGAATGATGGATTGATTTCTCATCGAGCTATGTCGAAATTCTTATACGCTTGTTATAACTTATTTATGTTGTTAGCATCTCTGTAAGGAGAATTTTACTAATTTCCGCTAACTATAGATAATTGCTAGGTATTATCGTCTGGCAAGAGAGAATGCTATTTATTTAATATTTTTGTTATTTATTAAATATTTTGTTGAAAATTATTTGTAAGTACTTTTATTTATAGGCATAGCGCTTATACAAGGGGGCGACATATTCAATCCGACTTCATTTGGTATATATATTTTTAATCGCCATTTTGTTACAGAAATTTTATACTTAAACTTTAATACTCATATAAAAATATGATCATACTGTACCTATTATGTTATCACATACGTACCTTTGCAATCTGACCGTCTATATACCAATCAATATCAGAGGGCGGCAGGGAGTAGTCAGAGGAACAGTTGAGTAGTATCTGCTCGCCGGGCCTCACTAGTGTAAGAGCACCAAGTATTGTAGGGTCCTTGTCCGGCATAGCTGCGAGGGAAATGGCCTTCAGTACGAAAATTGATAGAAATTTAATTTCAAATCCACTAACGAATGTTGAGTTCATTACGAGATAGATTGCCTTTGGGTATGCGCAAATTGTTACGAATAATTGGACTTCTTTAATCGTTTACTGTGGAACTGGAGAAAGGTAAAATGATTTTTAAAGCTTACTACGCCAAATTGTAATATTAATGTTATGTAAAGTTATTTGTTACAACAATTTGTATTTACTTTCATAACATTTTTGTTTCGTCATGAGTGCATTTACCGTGTCGCATTTTTGTCTGGTCAAATATTACTATTAAATATAAAAAATCTCGTTTATTTTGTTTTCAAGCTAGATTTATTAGAATAATTATTAGTTAAGTAACAAGAATTTAACAAAAATAAGATAATAATCTTATTGCGCACTTAAAAAGACTTATTACATGTATATCTTAAGACATAAGATGCACAAAAGCGGCCTTATTACTAAAAGTGCTTTCTTCCAGCCAAACTAATTCCGGATGTTATAACTAAAAGTGTGCATCTACAGTGCAGTGTCATGAAAATAACAACATTATTTATACATATAGCAAAAAAAATATTCAAAAATATTCAATATCAATCGAT
>DWGR01001310.1:0-16688 GCA_018247715.1 Heliconius burneyi | reverse complement strand
GTTTTTGTTAAGGAAGTATAGCGAAAGTGTACTCTCACTACGGTCACGGTCGCGGCTTTAGTCGAACAATGCTTTTGGCATAAACATTTCTTGTAAGATTATAAAATGTGAAATCAACATTTGAATTCTTATATGAAGATTGCATTTATTATACATATGAATAAATATATGCCTTTTAATAATTCGTGACTATAGTATAAAATATATATATATATATATATATATATATATATATATATATATATATATATTTTATACTATAGTCCCGGTTCCCGTATAAATTTCTATATACAGACGAAAAGTGAAAAATAGAAATTAGGAAAATAGAAACAGGCTTTATAGTAATGGTTTGCTTAAAAAAATTATGAGAACAAAAAAAAAGCGGCCAAGTGCAAGTTGGACTCGCGCACGTAAGGTACAATGAACTATATATAAAATCAATTGTAACTATAATCTAGCTGTAATGGTTCATGAGATACAGCGACAGACATACAGACAGACAGTCTTAATAATAGAGTCCCGTTGTACCCTTTTGGTACAGAACCCTAAAAATGAGGGTATCGTTAACGAGTTTCGTTCGAATTTATTATTTCATGTAGATAGATACATTGACACTGGTGTGTTATTTAAATATATATATATTTTTCGAACATGAGGTTAATGCTGTTAGCCCTATTGCCTTTTACATCGACACCGGTTGGGTAGGGAAGAGGGTACTCTGTCCCTGAAGAAATGCAAGCACTAAGTGGCTGCCTGTGAGGAAAGGCAAATATAGAAATATATAATATATGGAAGTACTTCATGTGTGTTACCTGATATTTTGTTGTCATTCTATTATTCACTCGAGTTAAAAAATAGGCATACACGGCTTCTGGCTGCAAACGGCATGGTTATGGGTTCAACACCCACTCAGGGGGAGTGGATTATTTTAATTTTCTAATAAAATCCGTTGAACGGAGTGTATTACTAATAAATATTTTAATTTATCTTGAAAACGTATAGTAATTTTATTGTTATTATTATTTAACTTTACTTATTAATAAATAATAAAATCTTAAACAACATTTACTTAAAGCTCTTAAAAACAATAATTACTAAAGATTGTTGTATTATTTCAATATCATATAATTGGCATATTACAAAAATCTGATATGGTTTTTAAATCACATTAAATGGTCCACTTTATTGTGGATATAAGGAAGTGATAATGTCTCCTTGATTGGTCATTGCTAGCGGCTATTTAGCTTTACTTAAACCATAAAGGCACCTTTTAAAGTAAGCCTTAAGTAACGAACATTGTAACTTTAAGTATCTAGGTATACGTGCTATCTGTGTATATTTAATATTAAATCTAATCAAAAAATCAGCTTCACGCTGTATCCCGCACACAGCAGGGTAGGCAGAGGGAACCCAGTGTTAAGACACTCCGTTCCCCACTTTCTGCTGAATATTGGAGGCATAGCGTGTTGAGTGGCAGAACTCAACGCCGTGTTATGTCTCAACACCAGGGCGAAAGGGGAAATATAAACGCAAATAAATTTCACTTCCTCGAGTGAGGATTGAACCCACAACCATTGCGGTACTGTTTACGTTTTACCACTACGTCACGTCGCCTCAAAAGCAATATTTACTTAATTTTAACAAAAGCTGCTCATATTCCTAAGCAGTAAATGTTATTGTTTTGATAAAAAAGTTATGAATGTATTTGAAATGAAAATGATAAAGCTTTGTTTAAGCGGTAATGTGTTTGTTTATTTAGTTTTATTTCAATAATAATAGTCAGTTACTAGTACTTTAGCTCGTTCATATTTGTTTTGTTTATTATTTATTTAATATTAAGGAATTAACGAACGGCGAATTTATTTTTATATAATATGACCAGATTAAAAAAAAAAACAATTTCACGCTTTATCCCGCACACGGCAGGGTAGGCAGAGGAAACATAGTGTTAAGACACTTCGTTCCCCACTTTCTGCCGATTTCTGAGGCATTGCGTGTTGAGTGGCAGAACTCAACGCCGCGTTTTGCCTCGGCACGGCAGAGCGAAAAATAGAAATATAAACGTTAATAAATATTTCACTTCCACGAGTGGAATCGAACCAACAGCCGTCGCGTCTACAGTCACACCTTGTGCCGCTGCGCCACGACGACCATGACGATTAGCCAGATTATCCAACATTTTTTTTTTAAATTTGAACTGATAGTTTCTAAGTTTAGCGCTTTCAACGAAACAAACTCTTTAGCTATATATTTGGGTATATAGATTTATCTTATATGCTCTTTAATATCACTAAATCCATGGGATATCAGGATAGCGAAACGTTAAGAATAAAACATTCTCAGGTTCCTTTCTCGCCTTATTCATAAAATGAATTAAAAAATTATAATCAATTTCATTATGTTAATATTGCAATGTCAATTAATATATACATAATAACCTCGGAAACATCTATATTTGGCACTTTTCAATATAAAACCATTTTGAAACAGGTTAAGCCTGTCGTTACGTGAGGTCATATGTATAATGTCCAGGTAAACTACACTTATAATACTATAGTCTTTTTTTTAGTGATCAAATTTTGGTATTGAATTTTTGGATTATAAAAGCCCAGACATGCTTCTGATTCTGATTTAAAAGTTCCGATTTAAAACTGATATAAAAGTGTGTTTGATTTTGTTTGTTGGTTGTCGGCTATTGCCAGGATCTGCCTTCTTGCTCAACCTACTTCACTTTGCACGGTCTTTAGCGTCCATGGCATTTTCTTAAACATGAGGTTAATGTCGTTAGCCCTATTGGATTTTACAGCGACACCCGTTGGGTAGGGAAGAACCTACTCTGTCCCTGAATAAATGCAAGTACTAAGTGGCTGTCTGTGAGAAAGTCGACGATTGTAAGGGCTCCCCTGCGGGACTCGAACCTCGGCTTGCGGCCGTCGAGCGGACTGCGATTTCACCTATGCTAAGCAAACCAGCCGCAACATCAAGCTGCGACTGGGGACAAATTAGACTAATCTAAGGGAGCTAACGGTCCCTACCACTGGGTCCGACTGCGCTGAGACGCAACCAAGCCGTTGAATAAGCTGGACTTCGTCGCCGTTTCCGTCGACGACGTTGTTTTTGTCGTGTGTGAGTCGTGTGTTTCCTACCTATATACGGAGCGTTCGCTATAGTAATGGCGTCATCGGAGTCTAAAACGTCCATGGTGGTTTTTGTTGTTGGTTGTATTTATAATATATCGTTAGACAAAACGAGGGTATTATCTCTATATAACTGGGCAGTACCAGAAGCCGTCGTGGTGGTGGGGCACAAGCCTTTGGATGAAATCTATCACCACTCGGGGGAATGAATTATTTTTATTGATATTTTATTTTTTCGCCCTTGTACTTCAGGCAAGAGCGCATACTGATTCTGTTTATAGAAAACCCAAAACTGAAAAGATATTATAACAAAAACGAAACCTAACCCTGAATATGTCTAAGCCTTTCGACAAATAAAGAAAAATATAACAATAAAGCAATATATGCCATTACTACGTAAAAATTACATCATTACTTTCATCTATGAACGAAATTGCCAGTCGATAGTGAAAGCGCGTGTAATTATGTGGTATATCTATGGTGTATAAAGGCACTTATAATATATTTTATACCTAGTATAAGAAATTCTTTTTTTTTTAAATTTACATTGTGGGATACAATTACAAAAAATAGCAAATAAATAATGCTTAAAAATACATGCTTTTGTGAAAAAGAAATGTATTATTTTCACAGCCTACGTAAATAGATATAAAACAATTGCATTATACTTTTAAATACGATTTTTCAAAAAGAAATAAAATCCCAACAGCTTTAAATAACTATATATTAAGTGTACAATAGTATAGATATCCATACTAAAATAACTCAACTATTTTGTCCTAAATATACTTTAAAAATATTAAATAAATAAGCGTATAGTACAATAATACAGTATAGTTTATTGAAGAATATGAAAATACAGTATAGTTTATTGAAGATGTAATAGAAGTTTCTGGTTAGTATTAGTCTGTAATAACCAAACTTATATGACATATTCTATACATTTTTTAAAATAGACTTAGAAATTATTTGTAGATATATCAATGTTTACTTTAAAAACATATATGTATATAGTTCAATAGTCTATTTGTATACGATGTGTAAATAAGCTTAAAACAATCCCGTTTACTCATTGATAATTTTTTTTAAATTTCCGTTTCCTGAACGAAACAAAATTGTTCGATTTTGAGGGTCTCTTGGAATGTAAAAGCTTTTAATCGACCCATACAAAAGCATTTCTCCACATGATTACCTCTTCAACCTCTTCACTTACACAATGAAAAATGTATTGAATATAAAATACATTCTATTTTTATCTCTTATTACATTTTTTATATTATAAAGAAGTTTAAAACTATTCGAATTCAATTGTCGGGAACGAAGTGTCTTAACACTATGTATCCTCTGTAATATGCATAAAGCTATTCTAGAGGTATTCTAGAGATCTTGCCTCGCTTCCGCCCGGAAATCTAAATTTTCTCATTTATTTTATATCGAACACTACTTATGCGTAATTGTGTATTAATTATAACAACTTTTCAGGGACTTGTCAATTAGTTCTTTTAGGCATATACATACATTATAAAGCCATGTGATTGTGAACGCAAAAGTTGTGGGTTCACCTCGCCTCTCTGATTCAAATTTAAAGACTTAAATTCCAATAGAAACCACTCCACCTACTTCCTACACCCATAGGCGTGACAAAGCTAAGTTGAAAATAATGAAGGAACGTTGGAACCTGAAAATGTTTTTTCTTGAGTTGCTGCACACCACAGACTTTGCTTTGTTTGTGTCTTAATGTCGCGCTTTGTCACCAGAGCGAAAAAATTAAATTATAAATTTGAATAAACCCACAGTGGGATTGAAACCACAACCAGTTACGTTTACAATAACACACTCCTGCACCGCAACAGGCTAAACGCTGTAAATAACTTTAATATAAAATGTTTCATGATTATTTTGAATAAATATTAATACAATATATATTATTATTTTACTCACAATAACAGGGAATAACGAAATAAATTGGTAAATCGCACTCGGTTGAAGACGCGAGCGTAACACCTGTTAAATATAATAAATGTATAATGTACGTAAAAATATATGACTAAAATATACTTTTTTGGGTTTGCTTTTCCCATATTCTGAATAGATACTCGTATAGAATTATTTTTTTTCTTTACGCTGTATCCTGTACATACCTACCCTAGGTAGAGGCTACCCTCTACATAGGGTAGGTAGAAAACGCCTAACTCCCCACTAACATTTTAATAATATGTATAAATTGTATATTAATTCTTTTATAATAAAATAACAAATTTAGCATTTTAAAATTACACAGTGACATAATGTTAATAAATTATATTTATAAAATAATTCGTTAGTATTATTACTTGAACGTGTTATGTAAATTTTTACAATTCTTCATTATACTATAACTATGTAACGTTATATATCATTCTTTTTAATTATATACGATACAAATCTTTTTAAAAATGCTGCTTCTTATTCTTGACATTTTTTTGGCAGAATATTTTGAGACTATGAAATATAAACAATCACATCGTCAATTTAAAAAAAAAACTTCTTCGTTAACTACATATCACGCATATAGTAGCATGGTGGGCAGAGGGAACTTGGTAGCCTAGTGTTAAAACACTTGCTTTTCCCCACTTTTAGCTGAAAGGGATGACGAATGATGTGAAACGAACCCATAACCGCGCTTGTGTTGTGAGCTTACAGTCGCATGCATGTAGGCTTTGGCCGCAACTGGCCTCAGATAGATAATTCAGAACACTAACTAATGCGAATTGTACGTTTCTCATAATATAAAATATAGCTTTTAATATAGAAAGACAAATCTTCCGCTAATGCGATCTTTCTAACAGAGTGATGTAACACACTCATAACATACAATACGTATTATATCGTATGTGTTAGTGTAATGTAGATAAATTACAACGGTGACATCGTCTAAGTTTGTTTATGTAATTTTATATTTGTATTTTAGCTTTTGCTTGATAGACTAAGATCCCAGGGCTTCCAGACCTACGTAATATTATCAAAGCTGAAATTTTGAGAATTAATAGTCTAATATGTAGTTAAGACTGTATGCATACTTACTAAATTGAAAGTGGGGACCTTTCAGAGGTTGCGGCAGCTTAAGGTACACTCTCACCTCAACTTCATCCTGTATCCTGCACATAGCAGGATAGGCGTGGGGAACTTTGGAAAAAAAAGTTAAGTCTCTTGGTTCCCGTTGAGATACTCCCGCCCTAACTTATCGCGTTTATAATCACACGCTTGTCCGTGCTCCATGATTGGCCAAACCACAGCATTGGCCTATTTTTTTAAGGTTTTTAAATTCCAGGACGTTTAAAAAATTCAAATGTATGAGTTAATCGGGATAAAAAAATAATAATAAAAAAATACCATTCGTAATATCAAGATTCCTAATCGTGTATATTCAGTTAAGTTTCTTTGGTTGCATGAGTTAATCTTAGTTCAAATTTAAAAAAATCCATAAGCGGTAATCGGGCTTGCTCGTCGAGGGTCTCATAAAAAAATAGAGGTCTCGTGTTTCTTCTGAAACTCAAGCTTTCAAGTCCTTTCATATGACACCTCACTCGAACTAGTAACTAATACCAAATTTTGCGCCCCTCTTAAGATTATTATTTTTTATAATTTAACAACAATATGTGTATAGTAGATATGTATAGTTAAAGTAATGTATAGTTTTCAGATGTTTTTCCGAAATTATCTGACTTATCGTATTTTTAGATTTATTTAAAAAAATATGGCCGTAAAAAAGGCATATTTCGACACTATGAAGTGAATCATAATTAATAGGATACTTTCGGTTGACCTACAATTCTGAAATTTGGCAGCTGTTATCTACAGGTCTAGTACTATTTCAAACCGTTCCTGATATAAAGGCTTTTGACAGAGAGACGAACCGGACAACAAAGTGATCTTATAAGGGTTCTATTAAAATGAGTTATTTATATATTTATAGAGGAAGGCTAACCTACTATATTAATTTAATAAATATGAAACGTTTAGGAGGATCTATATTCCCTTCACTCTCACACTAAAACCATTCAACGGATTTAAGTGAAATTTCATAGGAAAATAGCTTACTTTTACATCAGAATAACACATAAGTTATAAATGTAAATTTTATGTAATTTGGCTTTAATATAACAGTAAGTTTCAGCGTGTGAAGCGTTGGCTATACTTGTCGCCAGAGTTACCTCAGACACTTAGAATTGATTATTAATAATTTTTAATTGTTAATTAGTCCTTAGATCTGTCCTACGACTGAACTAAGGACTACGGAGGCGATAACGCGACCGGTGACAGCGACTCTGAGAATAAAATTATTATCTTATATAAAACATAATGGATCACGGATTTTCATTACGTAATTTGCAAATGATTTATAGTTTTTGAGGTCATGGCCAATATATATGAAAATCAGTTTTTTCTTATATTCTGGTTTTGTGTTGTGTTGTACTTAATTATTATTTGTATTTTTTTAACTGTTAAAAGTGGTAATTCACCATACTACAGTATAATATGATAGATATATTATCTGTTCTATTGAGACAGAATTATTAATAGCTCACAGATAATATATACGAGTATACATAATATATTTGATATCTGTGCGTTGTTGACTGTTCGCAGGATGACTTTTTTGATGTGTTAACAGATTTCTATCTTATTTTGGTACATACCATAATTTTATTATACCTTCCAGCTTTTTCCTCAATTCGTCGTTAAAATGTAGAAAAACTGTGGTTTTTCAAAACTATTTGTTTTTCTATTTCTACTATAACTATAATATTATTCAAAATATAATTCCGTTTGAACTTGAAATTTTGCGAAAAAATAATTGTTATTTCTATTTAAACTTAATCATTAATTTCATTAAAAAAATTAAATGCTAATCTTTTTACATAATTAGTATTTGTATTGTTATAAACAATTAGCGTTTTTTGCGACAATCTTAAAAACACCAAAAGTCATTAATGTAGCAGAAAATTTGTCAAAATTAATGATATATTACGCTTTTAAATTTACTTTATAATTGTTGTATCTTAATGTATAATTTATCATTCAATGTATGACGTGTTTAGTTTTTCTGTTAATATTTAAATTTTTATTGCAATTGTGTATTAATTAAAATGTTAAAAAAAATATTAATTAAACAACTACTCTGTAAACCAATTAACACGCAATGTTTCTAATTCGAGTGCAAACCGGAGAACAAAGAGTCTTGGCACTCTACTTAACCCGTTTTAGGTCTTCCTAATATAGCGTGAAAATGGAAAAAATAATCAAACTTAAAATGTCGAACATCACGATCCTATAGTCCGGTTGAAATTTAATAAATAAATTTATCGAAATGTAGAGAAAGGATTTGTCGCTAGCTCATATAAGGATATGTTTTTATTAAATGCTTGCTTTTGACTTTGAACTTTATCAATAAAGGTACAATCACTTCGATGATACAATTTTATATTGCTTTAATTCTCATAATAGCTTGTTAATTTATTCAATATTATCACATTGTTCCAACTTTCAAGGTATTTTTAAGGAAAATAGAGCTGCATTGCTATGGAAATCTTAAACAACCTAATTTTTCTTAGCCTTCGGCAGTATTAAGATTATTTAAACATTTGGCTCTGGGCTGCAAAATAGCATATTTTGGTTAGTAATACCAACGAAATGTCCTAAGCTTCATGCGTAGAATTATTATTTATTCGTTTTGAATTACAGTCTACAGCCAATTGTTCAGGTGAATACGTTATAGCTTTACCGTACCTAATCTTTATTTGTTTGTTATAATTTAAGCTTTTATCTGTGGCTTTGCTCCCGTATTCAAAGGGTTTTATACGAAATATCATTCATTCTAAGCTCCCGAGATAATACTGACCGTAGGTACAGTGGGCTATGCTATATATATATATATATATTTGAACCAGTTGTTCTTTATTATTATTTTATATATTATATTTTCAGTAAAATATATGAAATATGAAGTAAAACGATATGATAAATAAATTTCATCCAGAAATTCGCATAGGTCACTTTTCATAAATCTACAGATTTGGGGCGTTGAGTTCTGCCACTCAACTTGTCTTCAGAATTCGGCAGAAAGTGGGGAACGGAGTGTCTTAACTTAGCTTCCCTCTGCCTACCATGCTGTATGCAGGATACAGCGTGAAGTTGATTTACAGATGAACCAAAAAAACTCTCTAGCTTTATATTAATTAAAGAATAGATTGCGCATGTATTGTAGACACATTTGAGTCTTAATAAAAATGGAAATTTTAAAGAATAACAAATTACTACCTTTAAAAATTCCAATCGAATATTAATAAAATTATATAACTGGTTGGCCTTCATTAGGCCTTTTTGTCACGCGAAAGAACCTTTCTTGCGATGTTAAATAATTTCAAGTTATTTAACCAAAACCGAAAAACGAGTTGTTCAATTTACACCTCTACCGAGCTAAGTTGTTTTTACATAAAATTGAGTAAAGATGGCAGAAATAAATATGACTAAGATCATTACTTGTATTTTTTAAATAATATGTATATCTAAATATAAAGTAGAGGTGATGGCGCAGCGGCACCCCATATAACTATATAAGCGACGATCGTAGGTTCGATTACCACTCGGGAGAATAAATTCTTTACATTTCCCCACTCTGGTAACAAAACTTAGAGTGGCCTGAAGCCAGCTACTCACCAGTTAATGTGAATAGTTGAACATTAAGAATAAATTTGGGCTCGCAGTCTGTACCTGAGCTATAATTAGAAAATAAGTACGTGTTTAGCTTGTTCTTGTTCGTGTTTTGCTGTATCCCACATATGGTAGGGTAGGCAGACATAAACTGGTGTTAAGACACTCCGCTTTCCATTTCCCGCTTAACTAGAGCGGGGAAATGAATTTAGTTTTAAAATATTTTGCTTATATGCCTTCTTGTAGTATATACCGTTTGAACGGCTACAGCTTAGTTGTGATGATGGACGGTTTAGAAGGGTCGTGTGTTCAAATCCCGTTACGGTTTCTAAAAAATAATCCTTCCCTACGTGTACAACTATAAAACTTTTAAAAGAATAAGCAAAATGGGAACGCACTAATGACCACAATAAGCTCCATTTGTCCTTCACGCGACTTTCTGTTCGAATTAAGTTAATTATAATTAAAATTTTAAGGTTAAATATATCGGAAAGTCAACTTGATTTCCTTAACTAAAGGACTTGACCCTTTATTTTTTACTCGACGCCCGAAATGTTACGAATTTACCTCGAAGCTTATTGTTTTTTAAAAGTTTATATGAAATCGATTCTTAACCATTTAAAGAGTTATTTATTTATATAATTTAAGCTCATTATCTTACTTAAGGCAAATAAAAAATATTAAGTCATATAAAACTTTTAAAATATTTTATTATTATCACAAGCAATTTCTACAATATCTTAGATTATTTATTTATAATTTTTCACACTTTTTGGAGCATTGACTAAGAGAATTTGGTGTTACGTCACTCTAACCTCAACTCTCCGTCCGTTAATGAATCCATAACCGTACTACGAAATAGCTCTATAGCCTAGATAGTGAAAATAAAAAAGAATCCGAAATTATATATAACTTTCGATTGCTATATAATTTTCGTAGGCAAAGTAATGCCTTGAGTTCATTCAAACGACACTTACTTTTTTTAATGAACCGATTTACTACGAACAAACTTAAAATAAAACAATTAGTGAAAGTGTGAAGTTAATCGGTTAGTGTGACAGACAGACAGATAAGAAATGAAAAAATATATATTTTTGCTTCCTATTATTCTTTTTAAGTGTCCCTCTATCCGTTTCAGTCAAAAATATTAAATGTCCAGACAAAAGCTTACTGTTTTATTATATATAGAGATAACAAAATTTTGATTGGCAAATGTAACCATTACAAGATTGATTTCTCATTATGTGGTGTCAAAAGGAGGTCGTCGCACTCTCTTAACAGTTTTCCTAAGCTAAAACCGTTTCACAATGATCTATTATGACTAAATATTCAAACGTTGCTAAATACAATTTTCATACAAACAAACGTTAGTAACTATATTTGAATAGACGTTGTCTTTTGGTTAAACATAATTATACATTGTATTAATTATGACGATATTTTTAATTATATATTTTTTCCCGCACACAGCAGGTTAAGCAGAAGGAACCTAGTGTTAAGATCCTCCGTTCCCCACCTTCCGCAGAATTATCGAGGCATTAAGATGTTAATAAATACCATATCATTTACCACATACATATACTTTAGTTAGAGTTTTCTGCTAATTTAAATTATGGATAAAGGAGATTGTATCATTATTGTAACATCAAGACACAAAGCTATACAAAGATATATCGAAAGATACAAAGCTATTATACTTTAAAATACATAGCACAAGCTTTACACTGTTTGTAAACATGTTAATTTACATTAAAATAAAGCAAGCCTTTGAATGGAAGACATTACACCATATAAGGTGTAGACCACACTGCACGTGATTCTAGTAATTATTTATGATTTTGCTTTATAGTTTTTAATGGCTTTATTTATATATCTTAATATATCTTTTGTTTTTACTTAAGGGCATGTTGGAGGAAAATAAGGCGAGGTCGTTGTGGTTTGTACGGTCTTAACACTTCTTAAATATAATTGAGGCTATATTGCTATATATCCTTGTTTGATATTAGACACGGCAATTTTTTTTTACTTTGGAATATAAGCTGTGTTGTTGAATATTTCATCAGCTTTACGCTGTATCCCGCACACAGCAAGGTAGGCAGAGGGAAAATAGTGATAAGACACTCCCCACTTTCAACCGAATTCTGAAGGCATTGCGTGCCTTAACACCACAGCGAAGAAATTGAAATTGAAATTTAAATATTTCACTCCCTCGAGTGAGTATCGAACTCACAACCGTCGCGTTACAGTCACACCTATTGAATATTTGTAAATGTTAAATTAAAAATTATTAATAATAATGGAAGGCTCAAAAATGCGCTTATATTACCAAAATGTAACCAATATGTTAGTTAGACTTGTTTTATTTTATAAGTGACAAAGCTTAGTTATTACTCTTTAATTTTATTTATTCCATAAAAACCAGATGTAGAGTAAAAACGTAAAACGTAAAAATGGAATATAATATTTAGTCGCCTAGCATATTAAATTTAACAACTTTTCTTTTTATATTAAGGTCACAGAGGGCTTAGGAAAATCAAAATAAAACATAACTTAAACTGAAAAAGTTTGAACGAAATATGTGTCGCTATATTAAAGGTAATTTATATTTAATATAAGTTGAATACAAAAATTCACTTTCATTTCAATGTAAATATTTTTTTGAACTCAGTGTTTTTTTAATTGTTAACGCGCCGGTAGGTTATTTTCTCGCTTTGGTAATGAGGAGAAACGCGGCGTTGATTTTCGCTACTCTTACTCTTACAATGCCTTAGGTATTTGATAGAGAGTGAGCAACGGTGTGTCTTAGTGGAGAACAACGTGCTTTAACACTAGGTTCCCAGATTTTCTCAGCCTACCCTGCCAAGTGTTTCAGGCCAGGACTGACTGTGGGTCACAGTGTGGGTCACACAAACGGGACTGGTTGTGGGTTCGATACCCACTGGAGGAAATGCAATATTTATTTTTAAATTTATATTTCCATTTCTTCGCTCCTATATAGGCTATCAAACTCATTTATATGTTAAATATGTATTCGTTCACAAATTTCTCGAAAATTAAAAATGAAACGGAGATTTATCTTTACTAAGGGAACATTTCAAACTTGTAACCCACTAAAGGTAAATGAAGAAAGATATTATCTAAGGGCCAAGCATTGCGTCAAGTTCTGTAATCTGACCGAAAATCCGATGCAGGTCATAATGACACACACACACACGTTCGTGTAGGTATTTGTGTCATGTCAATTTATCAAATTATTATAATAATTGGATAATATAATAATTAATAACATATAAAGTCACGCTATGACGTATTATTACTACAGAAATATGCTTTTATTTTTGCTGTCTCAGTTTTTTGGGTTCTTTATAAGATCACTTTGTTATCTGTCTGTCCGTCCATCCGTCTGTCTGTCTGATCAATTTTGTTGTTGGCAGGTTTTGGTTCTTTTCGATACATTTTTTTTTATTTGAACTTCTGAGATCAGCACTTTCATTCTAACAAACTCTTCGCGAAACCTAGTGTTCAAACTATCTCAATACCGCGCTTTGCAATTAACTTTAATAAAAATAAGTATTTATTTTCAAAATATGCCGCTTTGCCGCTAAATGTAATAAGAGTAAATATTTCATAATATACTGTATACTTGTGCCCCTGCACCAGTCGTTGTGTAGAGGCACAAGATGAGACTGTAAAACCGACTGGTTGTGGGTTCCATTCCCACTCGAGGAGATGAAATATTTATTTAAATTTATATTTTCATTTGTTCGCTCTGGTATCGAGGCAAAACGCGGCGGTGAGTTCTGCCACTGAACACGCAATGCCTCCAGAATGCGGCAGAAAGTGGGGAACAGAGTGTCTTAACACTAGGTTCCCTCTGTGTACCCTGATGTGTGCGGGATACAGTGTGAAGCGTGAAAAAAATATATATTATAAGCGTGAAAAAAATATATTTTATATATATCTCTAAATTATTTGTCATAATAAAATAACACTAAAAGAGGATCGATGACGAACATCGTTAGTTTCTAGGCTTAAATAATTTATTTTGAGGTGCGAACTCGTTAAAATGGACAAACGTGCCAAACACATTACCCTCCTTTGGCTAATGAATGGGACAAGAGATAATATCAATCAGACTGATACGTGCGTTGCAATGTTACTACTTAGCTGAGCTGATAGCCTAATACGTTTTAGATGATAGAAGAATTGGTCAAGGTTATTAAATGTTAGATAGATTATCATTAACATACTAAAAGACTTAATTTAAAAAAAATATGGTTCAAAAAGATGACGTTGAAGATGAGGTCTGGGTTCAAACATATATATATAGCAGTTCTATATAAGAACAATATTAAGGGTCACATATTGGGCAAACGCTTGAAACCATTCTGATTTGACCTTTTAATTTATTTCGTAGAATCGGTTTACTAAGCATTGCACACTGCTGACTGAATAGGAGGAAAAAAAAGAAATTGCACTATATTGTATTAAATGTAGAATAAAGTCCAGTCGTGGCGCAGGGGCACAAAGTAAATGATTTGGTGTCAAAGCAAAGCGAGGCGTTCAGTTCCGCCACTAAACACGCATTGCCTCCAAAATTTGGAGGAAAATGTGTGCGGGATACAGCGTGAAGCTGATTTAATTTTATTTATTTTTGATTTAATTATAAAGTGTATTGTCTCCGTGCTTTTAAATTAAAAATCTTGTCGTATAATCAATAAAGTAAACATTTTAGTTTTAATGTGATGGTTACAGCATATAAGCAATCTTTTAGTAATAGCTGCTATATGAATGGACCTTTTCTTCCCACGACACAAATGTACACGACTTTTTATTGTATGTCTACAATAGTATGACTTGGTACGAGAAATATTTTTGTGTTTAAGTTTGTAGGTTTTTTTTCGAGGACCGTGACCTAGACTTGCACTGGGTCGCAGCTTCAAGTCCGGTTGTTTCAAATTATATGTCCACTTTTTGCGTAGTAGAATTAAATTGGTGAATTTCGAAATCTTTTAAAAATTACTATAAGGTTGTAAAAAAAAAATCATTATATTCTATATCGAGAGGATTAATAGAAATTGTATGTTATAATAATATAAAAAATAAAAACTAAAAAGCTTGTGTCATATTTTTTTTCGAACATGAGGTTAATGCTGTTAGCCCTATTGGCTTTTACAGCGACACCGAATGGGTAGGGAAGAGGGTACTCTGTCCCTGAAGCACTAAGTGGCTGCTCGTGAGGAAGTCCACGGCTGTAAGGGCGCCCAAGGAAAATGCTATTTTCAAATTTTTCCATCTACAGTAGTAGAGTAATACATTTTATATTGTTAAACGGACTGTAATTTTTCACCAATTGAGGAGACAGAAAAAGAAGGAAAAAAATAATAAATATAACCCCATTCAGTATAATTAATTTTTATATTATATTTGATTATACTGAAAATTTTCTTTTATTTATATATAAAATATGCCGCCATGACGTAATGGCTTAGCGTTAGATAGTGAAACACGATGACTGTAGGCTCGTTTCCTAGATGTGGGAATGATTATATTTAATTATTTTCCTCCTTTGGTAGACAAACCATCACTCGATAAATAGTGCCTCAAAAATTTACTGAAAAGTGGGGAACGGAGTGTTTCAACACAAGATTCCCTTTGCTATCTACATGATAAAAATCGCACTTATTTATATAAGCCCTACGATTTATTTTTCTATGTAATCAAATGTTGTAATAGGAAAACATTTGAAATAATCTCGATGTGTTACAACACTTGTGAGTGGAACAGTGAAATGCAATTGATCAAGCCTCGCTATTACTACATGTTGGCCAGTACGTACATCATAAGCATTATATAGCATTATGTAAAAATATGGAAGAGGAAATATAGGAAAGATTTGTTTTTATTGTTCTTTATGTTTCGAAAGGATGATTCGTGGGTTTTTTTAATCAAAATAAATACAAATTTGTATACGGTAATATAATTTTTGTATGGGAGTAAAAGCTGTATAAGCAAACAAACAAAAACCGTAAAACCATAACATGTACTTATATTGTTTTGAATTTATTTTTAAGAAATAATGTAATGTCATGTCATGTTTGAATTGATGTACAAACTAATGGAAACAATAATTTATAAAAAAAAATCAGCTTTACGCTGTATCCCACAAACAGCAGGGTAGGCAGAGGGAACCTATTGTTAAGACACTCCCCACACTCCGCCAAATTCTGGAAGCATTGCGTGTTGAGTGGCGGAACTTAAGGCAGCGCTTTGCCTTAACACCAGAGGGAAGAAATGGAAATATACATTTAAATAAATATTTCATTCCCTCGAGTGGGGATCAAACCTACAACCTGACGCATTGACAGTTACATGCTTCTAGTAATAATTCCTTTACAAACAATAATGATATTCTATTAAAAACATAAATATGACATGAGAAGCAAGTTCAATGTTGAGTAATTCGTCCTTCTCGACCTTATCGACCAAAGAATCGATGATCTATATGGGTGTCGGATTTTTATAATGACTTTACTAGTAAACCAAATATTACAATCTAAGTACAAGTCCAATACAAGATGGAGATACAGTAACTTGTAGGTAAATATAATAAAGCCTGAACGAAAATGGATTAAAAATACCCTTAACTTCTTATTTTTTTCAGTGTCGACGGTGGCCTATGTTCTGTCTGCCGATTTTACTCGCGGCGTCAGTATGTGGAAGCGACATACTGATGATCACGATGGGAGGCACCAAGTCCCACAAAATACCATTCTTAGAACTAGCGAGAGGACTTATAAGAAGGTCAGTTCTTTTTTATTATTTCTGATTCTTCTTTTATAATTATAAAATAGTCAT
>DWGR01001309.1:0-16690 GCA_018247715.1 Heliconius burneyi | reverse complement strand
CGCGGCGTTGAGTTCCGCCATTCACGCATAGTCTCGAAAATTTGGTCCAAAGTTATAAAAATGGTGCCGTAACACAAAGTTAGACTACTAACCTGCCCTGAGACTACCCTGCTATACGCAGAATATATAATATTACATAATATAATACATCGATACTTCGGAATATTTTTCAGAATTTCTTCTCGAGTGTCAACAAATTCTGATATATATAGCGACATTCATGAATTTATATCTTCTGAAGAAAAGTTCACCTCTCAAGACTACCCTACTTTAACTACAACTACGCGACGCTACAAGTAAAGCCCCAAACAATGCTACTTGTGATTTCATTTGTACGATTTATGTGACATATTTTATTGAATAGTTCGTTGTTTGTTATAACCACGAGGCGGTCGTGACACATTGGGTCAGCATCCAGTGAACAATGATTGATTTTCATTTTCTCCGGTTTGGCAAGAAATACTTTGGCGTTGAGTTTGGCAGCTCAAACGCAATGTCTCGAAAATCGGAAACATAGTGTCAAGACACTCAGGACGCTACTTTTGGCACTATGTTCTCTCTGTAAACCTTGCTATGCGGAAAAAAGAGTGTAGCTAAGATATCATAATTTTCTACAAAAATTTCGAGAGTTCTCTAGTTAAAATTATATTTATATAAAAGTTTTTCCATATTCTGCTATTTCCTCCATGATTTATCTAAAAGTAGAATATCTAAAATTTAACGATACTGGAATTTGAATCCAGAACTTTATTAAGTAACAGTCTAAAAAAATAAATTAAGGCATTGTAACAAATACCGAGATTTAATATAAAATAAAAGATCCTCGAAATATAAAAGATCAAAGTATTGTATGAAATAAAACAAATTTCACCAATAATGCTATGTATGTTTGCGTTTTTGTAAATCCTTATCAAATCTGCTTTGTATGCTTACAGTGAAGATCAAGACTTATTGGATTTTCTATATAACCAAACTTTAGTTTGTAATATTTCATACAATAGAAGTATTTTTGGTAAACAGTATGTTATTTAGATTTTTCTTTATTAAAATAATGAATTGAGGCTGCCGTGGTGCAGGGATCGTCGTGTCACAAGGGCACACGCGTGCAAATTGCAATTGTAAATGCGACAAGTTGTGGGTTTGATTCCGTTGAGAATTAATAATATTTAAAACTTTCAATTATTCGCTCTGTTAACTAGGTAAGCGCGGCGTTGAGTTCCACCAATACCTAGAGAATTCAGGGAATAAAAGAGTCTTAATGAAAAAGGAGTGTGTTAACATTGTAATATTTATGACTTTTTTTAGCTTCACGCTAATCGCACACATAGCAGTGTAGGTAGAAAATTTTAAAACACTCTGTTCTCCACTTTTGAACTTAAGTAGACATACTCAACGTCATTTTCTATCAGGAAAGTGAAATGAAAATTAAACTAATTTTTCTTTCGAGAATATAATTGTAAGCGGAAATAGCATGTAGCTGAAAAAAATAAACTAAACCCCAGAAATTACAAATACCCACTATGATGTCAATTTCAGATACCCACTAGTAACGTTACTGAATAAACGATATTACAATAAGCCGTCTTTTCCATTTACCTCCGATTCCTTATTTCGTGTAATACATTGAGTGCGAAAGTAAATTCTTCATTCATGTTTACGGTTTGATTAATTTACCAATTTCAGCTATTTATTTATTATGGGACTCGGCTAATTTGTTTCTGTTGAAGCCTGTTGTCGCAGCTGTAAGCGTGTCAGGTTGTGTATTCGACTCCCAGTCGAGGAAGTTAAATATATAATAGTTTTATTTCCTTTCTCAGGTAACGAATTGAGTTTCGCTGCACAAACGTGCAGTGCTTCAGTTCAGCCTCTAAAATTCGGCGAAAATAACGGAAGGACGGACGGAATAGAAGTATCTTAATGGGAACGAAGTGTCTTGACACTACGTTCCCAGAGTGCCTATGCTATCTAACCTTCTATGTGCGGTATACAACGTGAAGTTTAAAAAATGTCGAAATTAAGCTTCTGTAGCATTATTAAAGCTTTCTTTGGTCACAAAACGACATAAAATATAAATCAAAGGCTTTATAAGTACGAGTGTATCCATGGCAAACTTTTTATGTCTTCTTTAATCATGACTGAACATTTGTCCAAAATGGCCTAAGTATTAATAATTTTATATGTAATGTCGTACTAGGTACGAGATCGTCGTGGAGCAGCGGCACTGCGTCTGAATGTAAGCGTGACGATTGTGGGTTTGATCACCAGTCGCAGGAATAGTTGTATAGAAAGTGGGATACGGAGTGTCTAAACACTGGGTTCTTTCTATCCAGTCGGCGATATACTTTCTATCCAGTATACGAGTATGCGGGATTCATCAAGCGTAAACTGATAAATAATTTATAGAAAACAAATTTACCTAATAACTTTTATAATGATACACAATTTGAAACAGACGTACCTTTTGATTTTGATAAATCAAAAGAATATTTTCCTGAAGAACCTTTCAAAGATAATTGTTTTCATTTATGTGTCACGGAAATTAAATGACTCATTTCTCCCGGCCTCATTATAAACTTGAAAGGGGCCATTTTACGACAATATACAATATTAATATCATCATTCGTAAATTCGTTTATATTTATATTTCTTCGGTCTGGTGTCGAGGCCAAGCACGGCATTGAGCTCTGCCAAGTCGTCGTTATTGCTCAACTGTGTTTTGCCCTAGCAGACTAGAGAAATATCTACATTTTAAGCGAGTTCAGTTAAAACACAAATTAACAGGTAAGCGTTTGAAGTATGAAATAATATGTATTCAAATTTTAAAAACATTGACAACCACAAATTAGCGAAGAACACTGATTGAACATTGAACACGTAAACAAACATTGAACAATTTAAATATTTTTTTTAAATGGTTGACACATCTATTTTAGTTATCAAATAACATAACATAGCATAATGTGGTACATACAATATGTATATCAAAGTGATCTATTGAAATTGCTATATTTCAAATTAAAAAAGTCAAATCAGCTTCACGTTAGCGTGCACACAGCAGGGTTGCAGGGTTAATGTTAAGACACTCCGTTCCTCACTTTCTGCAGAATTTTGGAGGAATTGCCTGTTGAGTGGCGGAACTCAACGCCGCGCTTTACACCAAAGCGAAGAAATGGAAAGATAAACATTTGACTTCCTCGAGTGGAGATCGAACCCACAATCGTCGCGTCACAGTCACACCATTGTGTGGCTGCGCTACAATGGCCCCAAACAGTAATATATTATTTATGACATTTAGTATCGATACCAACTCTGTTCTCACTTGCGGAATGATTGATGGGTGCTATTATTCAATTCGTATTTAATTTTCTTTTTCTTTCTTTCAGAGCTACATGGAGGCTAATTGTAACAAATGCTTTAAATTGAATGTTTCACATATTTTTATGTTTGGAAATATTACTATTATTTGTTAAGTGCTAGCTTTATTGAATTAGTAAATTCTTTATAAGTTAGCGGAGATATTTGAGCGCAGTGAGCGCGTCAAAACATAAATATTTCACTCCCTGAGTGGGGATTCAACCTGCAATCATCGTGTTCACAGTCAGTAGCTGTCCCGCTGTGCCCTCATATATTACTTTTTTAGTTGTTTAACGACACATAAAGGTTATATTTTGATAATAATATAAAGTTTTGTTTAACCTAAATCCTCTACATTAAAATTTTGCACTTTGAACCCAAAGACGCAAGTTCTACGTGATTCTGTAGTACGATGGCTTAGACGTAAGTCATGTTGCTTTGCACTCGTATTCGGACCTACATTTCAATATCAATTGCTGCACTATAATTTCCTTTTAATATCCGTCCCAACTCCATTCTCCATTTAATAGGCTATATTTTATTTAATTTATATTTGTAGCTTCACTCTGTATCCCGCATGTAGGCAGAGAGAGCCTGTATTAAAACACTCCGCTTCCCATTTTCCGCAGAGTTGGAAAGACATTACTCGTTGCGTAACGGAACTCAACGCTGCGCCTTACCTCGACAGCAGAGCGAAAAAATTAAAAGATTAAATATTTCATATCCTTGAGTGGAATGGATTTTGATTTATCCATAACTTATATAATTAAAAGTTTCTGCGCCAAGATTGACCTCAATTATATGTAGATAATGGATTTGTAGATAATTTATTAAAATATAGAAGCAGAAGCCAAGTGTCCTAATATTTTATTTGAATAAAAAATGATGAATATACCGATCGTCTATCCTTCCTTCGTTCTTTAACAATTTTTCTATATTTATAGAAATAGTATGAGAATCTAATGTTAAGACAACCCAACCCTAATTGCGTACTTTTTTCAGTCTTACATTACAAATATTAAACCGATTCACGTTTCGATTTTCAACTCACCTTTTACTATAGAGCAAAAACGATGACTCTATAAAAATATTAGAAACATATCGGAGCTTTCCAATATCATTGATTACATCCATTTCTTCGTTTCCCGGATCACCATGAAATAGCTGAATCTTGTTTAAAGTATACGTTAGTTCTGGCAGTGATACAATTTTTTCCAAATTAACCAATATTATAAAGCTGAACATTGTTTGGCTGAATGTGCTGCTCTCAGAAATTACTGATTCGAATCAAATCTCATTAATGAATTATTTTCAATGGATAAATTGTATATATTTCCATTCACTATAAGGGCGAAGATGTAGGTACAAACTAGTTTTAATATAATAAGACATACAGCTTCTATCTACAGTTTTAAAGTAATAAAAGTGTACTTCCTTTAATTAAGTTCCTAGGAAAGTTGTTGATTGCGTTCCTGCGCTATCAGTATTAAAAGCTTTTGAAATTTCAAGTGGTATACTTTGCTTACAAGGTAGCTGTTAAGAAAGTCAGCCTTTTTACTTGGCTTAGTATGTTTTTCTATAATAAGAAAATTTTTATTTAAAAAACATTGTTACATTATTCTAATAAAAAATTTAGAGATTCAAACATCACACCTTACCTATACTATATTTCAATGGTCAACCGACGTCATCTTGATATTCTTTTTTTTTATAATAATGTGGCGATCATGAATAAGGCCGCCGTGGAACTGCGACATGTCGTTCTAGTTTAATTGCGAAGGTGGAGGGTTCCTATCTCACTGGGGGAATGTATTATTATGACTTCCTCGCCGCCTATCAAATAAAAAGACAAAGAATCTTGAGAAATTGGACGAAAATTGAGCAATAGAATATCTTAACATTAGGTTCCCTCTACCCACCCGCGAAATTCGCGAATTATGCGAAAAAAAACGATGCGGTAAAAAAATACCAATGCATTAATCACGTATAACTATATCTAATGCACCACAATGGCTTAAGCATTTATTGCAGTAAATTTAAGTCGACGCCGAATACTCCAATATTATTCTAATATTACTTTACAAATTCCTTACTAAGGTGTAGAATTTCTTTCATAATGCTACGCGCACGGCATACTGCAGTATCCACACACAGCACGCCTCACAGTGTTGCGGGTCACGTTACTTACAATACACGCTTGTTATGGTAATATTGTAATACTCTAACACGTAGTAACACGTATTTGCTACGTATTAAAATGCTTAGAAATTTATTTTTAGACTTTCATAACTAAAGAGAAAACACGAAACACTTATAGATCACTTTGTTGTCGATCAGTCTCTCCATCTGTAAAAACCATTTTAATTTGTCTTGTTAGTATGTATGGTAACTACCAGAGTGGGGAAATAAAAATTACTCATCCTTTCAAATGAGAATCTAACCAACAACTGTCGCTTACAGGCAGACCCCGTGCTGTTGCACCATGACGACCTCTATTTATTGCGCAAATTATGTTAAACAAATGAAGAGCAAATAATTATTACAGTTAAGTAAAATTATGAAACTTACAGTAGTAATAAATATTTGACTTTTACTATTTTAATTCTTTACGTTTCTAAATACTCGTGTATAAAATGTAGTTATATATAAGTATCTCTAGTTTCAGCTTCAACATAAAAATTTAATTTCTAAGCAATTCAACTACGATTATGGAAATAAACGGTCAAACTATAAAGCAATTACAAGTTCCAGAGAACCAGTGGCTCCAACAATAAACGACGCTCGAACCAAGTTAAGATTAACCAATCCAATTTCCTCAAAGTTACAGAACGTAATGTCAAGATGCTATCTCGGAGATCCAAAATACCTGTTTTCGTACTACAGACTAACGAGAATTTCTTGTGGCTCACTATGAGACGTTATGTTACGATCGTTCCCACAAAATCGCTTTTAAATTTTATTTAATAGCAAAATTTCCGCTATTGTAGTAAAGATTCCTTTTTTTCAGATTCAAGGTTTAACACAGTATCTTGCATATAGCAGGAAGTCAAAAAGCAACCTAATTTTAAGACATTTTTCAAGATTATTTTTGTGCTAAAAGTAGGGAACTGTTGAAAAAGTTGAAAAAGTAGGGAGCTGTAATGAGATGTTCGAAAAGACAGTTTTAAAAAAAAAACTTTATTTATTATTCTGTTTAAAAATAGTAAAAAAATATTATATATTGATTAAAATATAAATCACCGGTACTGTGATTTAATAATGACTGCACTTGTAGCTCAATGACGACTGAAGACATAGATATGAATTAAAACTATATAAACCTAATAAGTAAATATAATATAATAGTAAGTTGTGTGACGGTGTGCAAATCTACATACATTAGAAATATATAACAGAACTATCTTCTTATGTGCGGGATACCTCGACACCAGATCGAATAGATGGAAATATAAATTTAAGTTAATATTTTATCTCCTCAAGTGGGGATAAACCCACAACCAGTCGCGTTTACAATCATACTTTGTGCCACTCCGCCACTACTGGCCTCAAATGTACTTAGCGTCCTATTATACCAAAATAATTACAAAATAAATCGCATTTCTTACATTCTATTTTCCAATTGGTTCGAATTCTAAGGTTTGTCTGCAATTTCATCTGATCTTTTGTGAAAGGTTTACTGAGCCGAATTATAAGAAAGCTGTTATAAAATAAAGGTATCGTTCACAATGCTATATTACAAAAGGTTTGAATTAACTGAACTCACACTTTTGTAATAATTCTTATATTTATTACACGATTTGACTATTCGTCCTAATAACACTTAGGTGTGCAATAACATTATTAATGTTTGTTGCCATAATTATGTCCCAAATTTTCAACTCAGAAATATCTGACGTGATGATTGTGGCTGATGATGAGTGATAAATATATATTTTGTTAAGCTTAATAGAATCACCTAACTTTTAAGTTCAAACGGCTTCACTTATATCATACGAGTGGCCGTCCTGTCAGATCAGTCAATTTTGAGAAATTCTCACTTAGTTCTCCCATAGATGCCCATTGTAGCTTACATGCTAGATGACAAATATTTAAAATTGGTTAACCTTTTATTATTTATTCATATCGTACGTTAGGCATGGGAATATTAATTAAAACTTAGAACAGCTTACACTTTATATGGATGTCTATCGATCTCGTCGGTATTTTATTCGATCATAAATCGACTTCAAGCCCCAATATATCTGTTGATAGGAACATCCTTCTTCTACAAAACCGTACAGGCTTTACAACCTTTCCTCACTAGTTTATGAGTTTACCCAAAACTTAGGAACTTATGACCTATTTGTTAAATATAAAGCCAAAATACTAACTTGATTGTAATAAAGATCAACTTTTGAATTTAATTTTGGTCAGTATCATGAGGCCAAAAGTTTAACCAACAAAGGACTGCCGGTCAAAACAAAGTCATCTTGTTTCGAGGCATGTCTCATAACTCAGGAGGCATTGCCTGTTGAGTGGCAGAACTCAAAGCCGCGCTTTTGCCTCGACACCAGAGCGAAGAAATAGAAATATAGACGTTCATAAATATTTTACTTCCTCGAGTGGGAATCGAACCCACAACCGTCGCGGCACACTTGTGCCACTGCGCCACGACGGCCTCACTTACTTTATTCTACTCTTGAAAAAGATTTCATATAAAAAGACAATACTATACTAGCTTTTACATGAACTTACTTACGAAAGCTACTGATTTATATTTTGCATGTCATCTACTGGTATTAATTTATTTATACTGGTAGGTAACACGGATATGCCAAAAGAAATATGTTCCTGATGTGATTTATAATCGAGGCCCGAGCTCGGGCGAACTCCTGTAATTTGAATCTATTAACCACAAAGTAAGCTTGTGTTTTTATATTATTTATCGATGCTAATAAACTTTTATATCGATACGCCTTCACCTATAAAAATCATTGTAGTAGTATATTTCTAACATAGATGTAAAACTTCCCCTTTTTCTATCTCGAGCTCAACAGCGGGTTTTATTACCAAAGTGTAGCCTATCACGTTATAGCGGAAGTTAAACACATGACCACCGCACTTACAAATTTACTTATACTTGCAAGGGATAAAAATATACAATGTTTGGGATACTTTGGTCATGCTTTACTATGTACAATGGTTCTTGGTTCATATTTAGGTTAGGGAAATTAATGTTATTAAAAGAGATATCAGTATGTAGATCATTAAATTAATTTCCTCCTTATTTCATAAGTCGTTAAAAGCTTCTAATCTACAAAATAACAAGAGAAAACTACTACAAACAATACTAAAATACTCATTATTCATAAATATTAACAGTAAGAGTTAAATGATTCTGTTCGGTGGCCGTTCCTTATCAACATAAGTAGTTCATGTCCAGGTCCACTATGTCGGGTCTCTCACATGGGACGTTGTGAATAATATTTTATTCACTTTACATATTGAGATATTGACAAATAGTCCTTTTGATAATATTGTTTTGTACATTCATTCATTCTGAATACATTCAGTTTTGTGTGAAATATATATGTTTGTACGGTTAAAGTTAACATAAAACAATAATGTGTTTTAATTTTAAATAAAGAAAAAGTTTAAATGTGGATATTTTAAAATAACCACTCTATACCCAATGTATTGAGTAGAGCGGAGAGTTTAAGCACTAGACTCCCTTTGCCTACCTTGTTAGAGATACAGAGTTGAAAAAACAATAAACTAAAAGTGAATAAGTCGCCTTTTGAAAGTTTAATTAAAAAATAATTCCTAAAAAGTTTTTCTAATGAGATTAAAAAATTAGAAGTTGAAAACCATCAAGCGATAAGCTGACCTAATTCTGCCGATCGAAAAAGTAGGTTATTTAATCCAGTTCTCAATTATAGTTTTATGAAACACAAGTGATTGCTTGATGCATAAGTATTTAGTAAGAAAAAACCGGAAAAGCGCGAGTGGGCTGGCCCCCCAAGGGAACAGAAATAGGAAGTATCGAGTCTTTTCTGAAATTTAACCTTAGCTTAGCCTTGAACAAGTTTTTCTGAACAAGTAGTTTTTCCAATGCTAGCTGCCAAATTTCATAACTTTAGGTCAACCAGAAGTACCCTATTAATTTTGATTGTGTAGAAATACAAATTTTTTGCGATTTAAACGGTCATAATTTTTTTTCAAATTAATGTAGAAATACGTTTTTTTTTCAGAAAATTAAGGGACCATGGATCTGAGTATATTGTTTGAATTTTAACTTCATATCTGGAGATATGTTTAGTTTAGTTTGACTGTAAAAGCGACAGGTTGTGGTTTCAATATGCATAGCACTCGAGGAAATAAAAAAAAAATATTGTCATTTCTATGCTCTGGTGGTGAGGCACAATGCCGAGTTGACTTCCGCCACTCATTTGGCGATTAATGGGGAGCAAAGTGCCTTAGCATTAGGTTCCTTCTGTGAGCCCTGCTGTACACGGGATACGGCGTGAAGCTGAATAACAATAATTTTAAACCACACTATGGAGGAAATTACAAACGTATTAAAATACCAAACAAAAAAATGCTTAAACGTGCCAATAATTCTTTCACATCCCAAATGAACCTGATCTGAATCAGCAACAAAATTCCATATTAGTCTCTAATTTAAGCTGAGAGTAATCCTTTATCTCATCGAAATATTGTATTAGCGAAGCCGCGGTATCGGGAGAAATTTGTCGCCTTAACATGGATTTTTTCTCCAACCCTTATACTACAAGGTAGCTGTACTGTCTGTGGATTAATAGGTAATTTGATTAAACATGTGAAAATACATTTTTGCTAGATAAAAAAAATTATATAAAACTATATTGTATTGTACAAATTCTCAATAAACACTATATTGTATTTATTTATTTGCATATAATTCTTGGAAAAGTAGTGTTTATCTATCATTATGTAAGAGTTCGTTATATATTTTTTTAAATTAATATAAAAATATGATTCACTCGGGGAAATTAAATATTTTTATTTCCTCACTCTGGTAACACGGCAAAGTGTGGCGTTGAGTTATGCCACTCAACACGCAATGCTTCAAGAATTCGGTATAAAGTGGGGAATGGAAATGTTTTAATGAGAGGAGTCTTAACATTAAGCATCCATAGGGAACCTCTGCCTACCCTACCTTGTGCAGAGTAAAATATATAAAAAAACATTCTGTTCCACTGAATAAAACTAAAAAGAAAGAAACAGGCCCAAAGTCCTACTTTTTAATTCCGATAGTTTTATAATAAAAATATTTTTCAGTCTCAAATTGAAAAGACGTTAAAATAATAATTGTACGTAGTATAAAATGAACAAATAATTTGAAAACTTTGAATATTAATTAAACATCGCAACAAGATACACAGTACAATACGTGCCTCGCGTTATGTTCTAGATATTGGATTGGGATTAGACGCGCGACCCCAAATGTGTTACACTGCGAACATTGTTAATGATTATATGTTTAATTTTCTGTGTGAAATATATTTATTTAAAAAATAAATTACATTAAATACCTTCTAGTTTCATCATCAGGGCCAGTAGAAACAATTAAAGGAATATAATATTGAACCTCAAGGCATGTCTATGGTTTACATTGGCAACTTATGGTTTCGTTTTTATTTTTTTGGTACCTGGTGTCATTGTTTGCCGAGAAATTAATAAATTTAATTACATATAATATATTAATACAGTGTCATATTTTTATTTAAGCAAATATTATTTAAAATTTTCCTCATAACCAAAACTCAAACCAAAGACGACGTCTAGTTTTTGTTAAATACTCCAAAGTTCCATTTCTTACAAAATTTACATGTATTTTTTAATTCATTTTCTCAAAAATCTCCATATCTAATTAAAAAACTAAAGTTACAAGCGCCAAGGGTCATTTAGTAGTTGCACCGGATGGCTGGCGAGTGTCGTCACGGCCCACCGACGGGCCGGGAGTGCTGAAAATTTTAACGAGGCGCTCTTGACCGCGTGTTACATCAACGCTGTTACATGAACCGGAAACAATTGGTAGGAAACAAAGTATATACGTACCACTGAGCAATACAGCAACCATTTAAGTAATTATAAATTATATGTTTAAATATCACGATAACAAAAAAATATGTAAAATATGTTTTCTACATTTAGTTTTGACAAAATATTACAGTCATCATTTAGTTTTAGGAAATTCACAAAAATCTTAATCATATTTCATGTACATATTTTATTTATTATGTCTTGTATTTCAAATGAATATACATACATGTTTAGCTTTAATATCGTAGAGCAGAGTGGCGCAGTGGAAGCGTGCTGGGCCCATAACCCAGAGGTCCGTGGATCGAAACCACGTTCTGCTAAGCCTTAAAACTATTTTTTGTCGTCTTTATTAGTTTTAGTACAAGTAATAATATTTTCAATATACATATTTTTTAAATTGTGTATAAATGTGTCGTTGCTAAATATAATTATAAATTATAAACACCGCAACAAACATTCATTATATCTTATTATATTTGTTCAAAAGAGCTTAAAAAATGCAAGACTCGCTCTGATCACTGCGTGGCAATCATAATATTAATTAAATTATATTATATTCCAGTCAATTAAATAAAGTTCGAAAGCACATCGCGGTACTAATAAGCTATTGTATTACTGACTCATACATTATATTGTAATGACAACTATTTTGAAAACTCAACTGAAGGCAATTAACAGATAAGCTGCAAATTGAAGAGAATAATGTACGAATCATGAACGCGCGGTTATTGTATAATAGAAGACCACGTTATAATTTGTATTTATAAATATTGCTTCATGAAGTTTGGTATTTTAATATTAATTAACTTATAAAGTATCAGTTTTGTGTCACACACATGAAATTCGCGTCCGTATTTATACAAGCTTCTATTTTATTAAGCCTCGACGCAAAAGGATGGATATTATAAGTTATATGTTTATCTTTGGCATTATAGGTCCTAAACTATTGAACCAATATATGTGCAGTTTTTAATGACCTTAACGCCTTGTTCATCGCAGTAATCCTTATGTATTTTGTGAAAATCTGATTAGTAACTATCAAAATTAAGTAGTAATATTTGGTCGGGGGTATTTAAAGAATTCGTTTATATCCATTTTATGAGGTAGGGGAAGACCACGGTTGACCTTCGATGAACGCAGTATCGAAGATACTGGAGGACCCCCCCGGAGGGCATGTATAAAGAGGTTGATGACAGAGGACGAGGTGGAAGCGGTATGTAGAGACCGTTTGCCATTTCGTTTCTCTCTGACGATACCGATAGGGATAAAGCGTGAAGCTATGTTAAGTCCATTTTAAGCACATTATGTTTGGTGTAACCCAACGCCGCATGTTTTCTTACAAAAATAGACAAATTGTCATATATAGACGTCGTGGCGCAGCGGTAAGATGTCCGATTATATGAACCACGGCTATAGATTCGATTTTCACTATGATATGTAATTGAGGCATCCATTACTCAATATTGAATACGCAATGTCAACAAATACGCACAGGATTTTGCCACTATGTTCCTTCTGTTTACCCTGCAAGGATAAAGCGTTTACCTAAAAAAATATCATATATTAAATTGTGAACAAATAAACATCGTATAAAGTACATAACAATATCTTTGACACAACGATGTCAACAAACAAAAAACAACAAAATTAAAATTTCAACTTCATATCGCATCACTCGTGCTGGTCGGAATGCAACGAGCCAAATGCAGGAAAATGCAGAAAGCTACCGAAACTAGGTTTGCTTCTATTTTAAGAAGATTTACATTCAACAATCGATCCAACGTAATCGAACGCTATTAAGTTCGAACAAAAATTGTGCCGCGTTCATTGGAAACGAACGAATCGTATCGAGATGTAGTTTCGATATTGAGATATAGGAGAGATATCTTGTTGCTCAATGTATATACAAGTATTATGTAGTATTTTATAGAGCACTTGTAAGAATCTCTTATGTCATTTAAAAAATATATAATTAGAGTCTACTACGACGCTACGAGAATAATTGTATTTTATATGTATTTCTTAATATTTAATATCATTGATGCTAAATGCCGGTTTTTTTTTTATTATTAAATTTTATTTCGTCAATAGTATTTTTTTCGCGTTTAATATTTCATACAAGTTGATTTTATACTGGTTTTAACACAACCATTCAATTTCAGAGGTAGAGCTGAGAAGTAAAAAAGGGACCAAAGTTAAAACCTACTTTTTATTTTCGTGATATTTCGATTTTATTTTAATGGGAAAAGTAAACTTTAATAAGCTATTCTTCTAGAACTCTAGAGCTACTGTGTCGCCAGGATATCATCTCAAATAGCAGAAATAGTGTGTATAATGTAAAGTGTTGTTTGTATAATATAGACTTGTATCTGTATACATGCGGTGTGTAGTAATTAGGTCAGTGAAGTCGTAAAGTAGCGAGGCCTGGAGAGCTACTCCTCCAGTACAGTATTGGAAATTTCCATTGTACCATTCTTTATCTGTATTTGTTTAATAGAACTTGTTTTATTTTAACGTATTTGTATATATTTTTATACCAGTAAAGTAATATTATATATTTTTAACATCGTATATATCCGCTCTCATTGAGACTTCCGTTCTCCACTTTCCCTCGAATTCAAAAGGTATTGCGTGTAGAATGCTAGAATTTAACGTCGGGCTTTTCCTTGTTACCAGAGCGAGGAATTGATAATATTAAATATTTCATCTCCTCGAGAACCCACAACCTGTCGCTTTTACAGTCACACGCTTGTGCCCTGCGCCACGACAACATTTTTTCTTATTTGATTTATCTATTATGTTAAACTTGTATCTTTTATGTAAAACTAAAGGAAATTTAAGTAAAACAGTCTCCCAACTGATAAACGCAGTCATAACTAATCTCCAAATGTACAATACTATCATCCATGATCTTCTATAGTAAAAATCTCCTTTAACACGTTAATACTAACCCTATACCTACTCGTATATACGGGTAATATAAAGTATGACTTTTGTCCCCTCATAAATCGGTGCAGTGGTTTCATAAGTTTCTCTAGAGTCCACATAACTCTCGCTGACACTCAGTTGCAGACCAAAAATATATTTTCTGGATTCTTCATAAAACGTACATTAGTCATTGGTGCAGTAGGACTGCATCTGACTGTACGTGTGGTGGTTGTGAGTTCGATCAATACTTAGGAAAATATGTTTGTCTTATTTGATTTCCTTGCTATGGTAGACAAACTGCGGCGTTGATCTTCACCAAAGCAAAGCTTGCAAAGCATGTCTCGTACAATTAGGTGAAAAATGGGGAACTGAGTTTCTTAACACTAGACACCTTCTGCCTGCCCTGCTATATGCGGGAAAAAGTATAAGCCCGCAAAAATATATAAATATGTTCACCTACACCTGATTAGATGTTTTTTTAATTACAATCTTCCCTCAAGTAATATTCGCGTTTTACTATACGAGACACTTGTGAGTTCAAGTTCTTCTTGAGGATTTTTTTATATTTATTTTATAGACGTCTCTTCAGTTTAATTACCAGAACTGCGGTTAAGACTTTGAATTGGGAGGATGTGGAGAAATGAAAGATTTTCTCTCATCTTATCATACATAAATATAAATATAAAAGATAAGTAAATCATAGACAGTATAAATAAGACGCTCCAGTATCTCTCTTTCGTTCTCTTTCAATTTGAAGCATTTCGTGTTAAGCGTACCTCAACGCCGCACTCAAATAACTTAAGAATTTCATATTTCTAAACTACTCAAATAACTACAATAACTTAGATTTACGTTCACCATAAATAAAGGGTTTTCTATTAGGGATATAACAATTTTGTATCTTTATATGAACGCATACTTAAATTTTTTTAATAAACTGGTAATGTCAAAACGTTAGTTAAGGTCAACATTTTTGTTATAGTAAAGTTCACGAACCAGCAACGTTTAGAAGTGATTAAAAATTTCTACCGAAATTTTGAGTCGGAGTGTAGAGAAAGCGCTCTTAAAGTTGTGACAACTTTAAGAGCGCTTACTCTTATTTTCGGCCGTAGCTCATTTCTGGCTCAATGGCTTTGTTGATAAGCAAAATATGCGTTATTGGTCAGAAACACACTGACATGCGCTTCTTGAAACACCATTGCATCCGCAAAAAATTACTGTTTGGTGCGGTTTTCATGCCGGAGGTGTGATTGGACCGTATTTTTTCGTGGATGAAAACGACCGTCATGTTACCGTCAATGGAGCGCGCTATCGTGCTTTGTTGGAAGATTATTTGTGGCCAAAATTGGATGCAACAATATGTGGTTTCAACAAGACGGTGCCACTAGCCGCGGAGAGCTAAATTGAGCTAAATTGTTATGCCCTTGATGGAAAACCCGATATTATATAACATTTCCAGATTCTGATTACATTAGAAATTTCAATTAACGTCGGTGCTACGTTTTGTTATTAAGTTCAAGATAAGTGACAGACAGCGGGCACATCACAGTAGCGTGGCGATTATATACACGAATAACATTGATTGTTACTTAGGCTGCTTAGTTGTTTTGAACTTATTGTAATTATTTCAAAGATCTTTATAAAATTTTTTATCGAACTAGTGGCAAAGTACAGTAGTAGTGGCTGTTACAAAGCCAGTGGCAAAAAGTGTGATGCTACATACATGCTTAGGTATTTATTACGAGAAGCACATTGTCTCGTGCAAAATATTTTATTTGTATTAAAAGAATGCTATGACATTATGTTAATATTAAAAAATATGAAATTTACTTGAAAAATTCTGATCAAAATACTTTAGAAATTTTTGTAACTTGTTACAATAATATGTTTTTGTTTTCCAGCCGTCGTGGCACATCAGAACGGCATCAAACAATCAATATATAGTTTAAATAGTAAAATTATATATAATTTGAGATTTTTTTTAATTACAAATTTTGCACGTCATTGAGTTTGACCAATGAGCATCCAATGTCTTATCTTATGCTTATCTCTGTTTCTCCAGCTATATATTGAATCAAATGTGAAGATAATGAATAAAAACAAAAACTACAAATTTAATATATTATGGAAATCTAACATGGCCACGTTGGCCTCGAAGAAACTGGGGGTGATCAACAGAGCGAGACGGTATTTTACGCCAAAACAGCGTTTGGCCCAATATAGGGCCCAGGTTCGGCCTCATATGGAGTACTGTTCTCATCTCTGGGCTGGTGCACCCCAGTATCAGCTTGTCCCATTTGATCGCATACAACGTAGAGCCGTTCGAATCATTAGGGATCCAATG
>DWGR01001308.1:0-16698 GCA_018247715.1 Heliconius burneyi | reverse complement strand
TTAGGCATGTAGGTCTCAGTTGGTTTCAGGCTGTACAGCGACCAACTTTTCCAGACGTTTATTTAGTAAGAAAGTTATGAGTTTTATTGAGGTAATATACTTTCATTATGTGTACTAAAGATCTCTAGATCTTATGCCTAGGCCGTCTGCTTGTAATCAGGCCAGGCAACTTTGTCTAAACTAATTGCAAACTAAATATAGAGTTTGATTTTGATTGAAATATTGTAATGGTATCATACATATTTTTTCCTTTTTTTTCATATAATTATTATACCTTGTATTTTTAAAGAAATTTATGTAGCGTCTAATAGAAAACGCGATGATTGTTGGTTCGATCACTACTCAAGGAATTGACTTATTTACATTTTGCTAATCAGTTTTGCTAATCAATGCTTTCTTTTGACGTTATCAAGTAAAATTATCGTTTCATTTAAGTACATCAAACAATGGAAACATAGTGTTAAAACATTCCTTTCAGCTCAGTTTCCGAGGCATTCCGTGCTCTACGGAATAGCAAAACTCAACACCGGGCCTTGGAAATATTAATAAATTATAATTCATTCCTCCCAGTGGATCAAATTCACAACTGTCGCGATACAGTCACACTCTTACTTCTGCGCCACGATGGCGTTTATTCTTCTATTGAACAAAAGGACAAACATAGCTTATGATAAAATTAAAAATTATACCCATATATGTATGTTAACAAATTTTCAAATTTTTAGTCAAGAATATTAAATTAAAATGTTATAACTCTACCCAACATAGAGTTCACGCAACTTACTTCCGAAGGTAAAGGGGATAATAAAGTAATTTAACGGTACTTTATATTTCAGCAGTTTGTAATAGAATAAAAGCTTTCAGGGTTTCAGCATTGAATTTTGTTTTTAAATTTCAAGCGCAATTTGTGTAAATAAAAAGTAGCTTTACGATTTTTAGGCTTCCGTAACCCAAAAGCTTAAGGGTTCGGCATGAAGTGAGAACCCACTCTGTAAATTGAAAATTTTATATTTTCATTCCCTCGTTCTAATGGTAATGAGGCAAATCACGGCGTTGAGTTCCGTCATAAAACAAGCAATGCTTTAAGAATTCGGTAGAACATGGGGAATACAAGTGCCTTAATACGTGTTGTCACTTGGTTCCCAGGTTCCCTCTGCCTACCCTGACGTGTAAGGGATACAACGTGAAGCTTATATAACAGTCATTATATATGCAAAAATTTGTATGTCAAAATATATTCAGCACAGTCGTACCTAAAATTAAACGTAATCAAATATTAGGGGCCAAGTACAACACAACTCAAACTGGAATACGTTCCAAATTAAAATGTTTATTTAATATGCCCGCAAACTTTACCTTTTGAACATAAAGCAATTTGTGCTTTACTATGGAGTATATAGAGTTCTTGTAACTCGCTCACTAACGGAATAAAAATCAACAATCAGCTTCACTTCTTCTCCATTCTCCGCTTTCTTCTGAATTCTCGAGGCGTGTTGAGTGGTAGAACTAAACGCCGCTTTGTCTCGACACTAGAGCGAAGAAGCGGAAATATAAACGTAAATAAATATTTCACTTCCTCGAGTGGAGATCGAATCCACAACCATCGTGTTACAGTCACACCCTTGTGCCACTGGGCCACGACATCTCCACAAACTGAATAAAACATTAGTTATACAGAAATTTTGGGAATATGATTAAGATCTAAATTTAACTAAAATAAATATGGCCCTCGGGCCCGAATAGTTTTCTTTAAGCAAGAAAATAGACTAACCCTTAGGTAATGTCATACCTTCGTCATTACTCAGGCTTGGGTCGACTCCCTTCAGTTTTATGACATGTTCGAATACTTTTTTATTACTGTTATAATAAATGTGACTTTGTAACTTTGAAGTAATGTTACAAGGCATCTTAGAGATTGTCTGAGATTTTCAGATTTTATGGAAATCGTGGTGATATATTATGTTTTGAACTAAAAATTGATTTATTTTTTTATAAAAAGAAAATAACTACAGGTGTTTTTCACGTATAATATACAGCATGAAACTTAAATATCATCATTTCCCTGACTGGGTATTGAACTCACATCCATCGCCCTAGCAGTGAAGTGCTGACCACTACTGCGCGCTGGCAGCCATGTTCATGTTTTCTATTAATCCAATTTCTATATTCCATCTATTGTGCGTTGAGTATAGTTATGCTGCATTTTGGTTCACTAAACCAAACAAGTGTCTAAACAAAATAAATTGATAATTTCATTGAGGCCGTCGTAGTGCAGTGTAATAGCGCAACAGAAAGCACGACACGGCGGTGGGTAGTGTCTTAACATTAGGGTTCTTTTGCCTCTTCTGCAATGCGGGACCAAACGTGAAGGTGAAGAAGAAATATTATATAGCGATATTTATTACTAAAAGTAGGTAAAAGGATTTTTTATTTAAATAAATTTATTAAGATTTATAAGTAAAAAAAATATGAAATGAAGAGATTCTGAAAAAAATTCAAGAGAATCTCTTGAGATATTTTTATAAGCATTACATTACATTACAGAGCACGTAAAAATAGTTTTAATTAATATTATTAAATAAATGTATTATTATGAAATTGATTGAGGAATATGTCTGAGTGTAGCTCATTCGCTCTGGCACCAAGACAAACCCCGGCGTTGAGTTCCGCCACTCAACACACAATGCCTTTAAAATTTGGCGGAAAGTGGGAAACGGAGTGTCTTAACACTAGGATCCGTCTACCTACCCCACTATATACCCTGGGATAGATCGTGAAGCTGTCTTATTACAATTATTTTTGTACAAAGAAGACCAAACCGACCAGACCCAATTTGCTTCGAACGTAGCAGTAACATAATGGTAATATAGAAGAATGAGAATAGGTCAAGAATATGGTCAACTTCCTCTAATGTCTGTGTACTAATTGCTTGTATAAGATATTAGATTCTTAATTCCCTATAGAGTGAATATAATGTCTGCATTTATTTGTATTTTAAGGTTACATGATTTTTCATCCATCATTCGACAATACTGTCCATGTCATGTTGATCGATCTATCATTATATCAATGTAAAGAATTTTGTTCGAACAAATTGCTACAAAATAACAGTTGTTTTATTGAATTGTCTTTGTTGTCAATACATGAATATTGATTTTAAAACAAAATCAGCTTCACGCTGTATCCCGTACACAGCAGGACAGGCAGAGGGATCCTAGGGTTAAGACATTCAGTTCCCCACTAACTGCTGAATTTTTCGAGGCATTATGGGATAGTGTGGGGATTGAACCCACAATCGTCGCGTTATAGTAACCTTGTGCCCCTGCGCTCACGACGGCCTCAAAATGATAATATTATTAGAGCAAGAAAGTAATTCAGATTAATTAATGAATAATTGATTAGTTCAAGCGGGCAAAGCTGCGCGCGGGACTCTAGTTAATTATATAATACAAAATTCTTAGCACCACATTTGGATAGCGATAGAATATGTAGCATTAATATTTTTCACCTTACTCGAAGAAAGACTCTTCCAAACATAAAAGTCGTACTTGTAATGTCCTTTGTAAGACACCAACTCTGTCTACAGTAGCACCTTATAAATTGCTCCTTCAGAAAACTCTTAAGAAAATCTGAGATATTTTTACCTTTCAGCAAAACATTTCAGTTATTCACAATATACAATTTTCTTCGGGTTACTTAAAACAAACTATATTATATTACGAGCTATTTTGATTTAGAAATATATTTTTTTAAATTAAAATTTCATTAGTTTTTTGTTTTTTTTTTTATGTTTTAATTTCTTATATTTATTAATATGTTTTGTCGTTTTTAGGAATATGAGATAAATTTAAATTAAATGTTATCAAAACCAGCCAACATAAAAAATATTTTACTATGTAGCTTAAATAAGCCTCGCGCTTTTACCCGCATAGTATGGAAGATGTAGGCAAGGGGAACCTTATGTTTTTTTTTGTGTTATATCACTCATATCTTATTTCCCACCTGAATTTCGAGATAAAGTGTGTCGATTTAAAAGGTGAAACTCAACGCCGTAAAAATAATTTGAATACTATCAAAGATCAAACACATTGCGTATACTATATACTATAACTAGTCGCTCTCCTACCGTATCTCGAAGCTGAGACAGCAAATATCCATTTTTTTAAGCTTCACGTTGTGTACTACCCATATCAGGGTAAGCAAAGAAAATCTAGGGACCTAGTGTTAAGACACACCGTTCTCATTAAGACACTTCCATTTTCCAATTTCCACCAAATTCGAGAGGCATTCCGTGTTGAATAGCGAAACAAACCGCCGCGCTTTGTCTTGTTACCAGAGCGAGTATATAAAATATTTAATGTCCTAGGTAGGCAATCGAGTCCACGCGCTCATATACTGCGGAATTTACATATAAATGAAAATACTCTACTCTCAAAATAAGAGATCTATCTCAATTTACAACTACGCAATACACTTGCCAGTCACGTCACTAACGGCAGATAAAACACCATTTACATAGAATTACACTCATACCAACTCATACAGAGCGTGTAGACTCTATAAAGTCAGTGAACCCATATTAAGTATCTCTTAGGATTAACTGTAAAATAACTTTTAAGTTTAAATTTTGCTCTTACATAAACTGAGGTGGTCATTAGCTGACCGTACCAGGTAATATGTTAGAGTCGTCTACACGACAATTTAATTATTTACCCTTTAATTATGAAAATGAAGGAATATTAAGTTAGAATACTAATGCCTTCGTGAAGTTGGGTTGACTCCGAACGTTCCGTAATCTACATCCATCGCACACGCTCAAATGTTACCCAGATATCATTATAAAGTCAATAAGATTTATACGATATTCTAGATAAGAGTTAAAAGTAGCTTCACGCTGTAGCGCCCGCGTGTAGCAGGATAGGCGATGAGAACCTAGTATTAAGATATTTCGTTCCCCACATTTCACCGAAGTTTTTGAGGCATTGCGTGTTGAGTAGCGGAACTCGACCTTGGCCTTGGTGCCAGAGTGAATAAATTAAATTATTAATAATTCTTTTCCACGAAGAGAAATCGGACCCACACCCGTCTCGTTAAAGTCACACCCTCATGCCCCTCCATGACGGTCTCATATGATATTCTAATTCTATTTCATTTTCCAACTTTTAAAAGTTTTTCAACGTTATTCCAAGTACGGCACGTGCTGAAAGGATTCCTCTTAGAGCATTCAAGTTGCGAGCGACTCAGAATTGCCATTCTATAAATATTGCCCATTGTGTGACATGTGCAGAAATTCGTTCAAAAATGTTATATATAAAAATGCTATAAATAAAATTCACGTTTAGAAATTGCATGCTGTGTGCGGAATTTAACGCCGCGCTTTGTTCTTGTCAGCTTCGCGCTCTATCCCGCGTACAGCAGAAAATGTGAAGAGAACCTAGTGTTAAGACACTCCGTTTCCCTCTTCCTGCCGAATTTAGAGGCATTACATGTTGAGGGTATGGTGGGCTTATCCTTGTCCAGAGAGAAATTCAAAATAATTAAATCCCCCTAAAGATATCGAATGAATTATCATGGCTTTTATTCTGATTCTGTTCTACTACACCAAAACGTCTCTATCAATCATATGAGAGCAACTGGTAATCAAATTGTAACTAAATTGAATAGTAATGTTGTATGTAATTATTATTGAGCAGATTAATTACAATTAATATGTACTTTCAACAGCAAAATCATATTAAACATTTAGTTCATCTTAAAAATACAACTTGAGGCCGTGCGAATTGAAACGTGACGGCTGTGGGTTCGATCCTCATTGGGGGGAGTGAAATATTTAATACTTTCAATACGCGCACTCTGGTACCGAGGCAAATCGCGACGTTGAGTTCTGCCACTCAATAGACAATGGTTCAAGAATTCAGCGGAAAATGGGAAAAGTCTTCAAAAAAGTCTTCTCCCTATGCTATGCTATGTGGTAAATATCGTTAAGCAATATACTTGCCAACTTGAAGAGTAAAAAAATAAACTTAATTGTTTTTGGTTGTAAAAATTTTTTTTCCGTACTTAAAATATTTTCCTCAAATTTCTTATAATATTCATACAATAGTTGTGAGTTTGAATTTCATTCAGAGAGACCATTAATTTTGTTGGTATTATAAACGCCATTTTTGCGCAGTGGGACAGCTGACTGCAAACGTCAATGAACGTTGTGGATTCTATTCGCACAGTGGAATATTGAATTATTAACAATTTCCCGCTTTGGTTGATGAAACAGCTGGTGTTCAGTCGTTTTACACGCTGTAGCTTGACAATTGGGCGTTGTTTGGGGAACGGTACTTTCACACTAGGCTTCCTTCTGTCTGCCCTGCTATCTAAGAACAAATTAGAATATATCCTCGATCTACGTAAATTAATCTTTACAATATCTTTTATACATAAAAAGTAGAGTAAGTAGAGATAATAAATTTTGGTCTATTAAAGAAAACATAATTTGAGGCCAGGCGTGGTGCAATGGCTTAAGTGAGCGCTTGTGAGTGCAACAAGTTGTGGGTTTTCGGTTTCCCACTACGCTCAGGCAACCTAGCAAAGCAAGGCGTAGTTTCGCCAAAAAAGAACAAAATATGGAAAAAATAGATAAGATGCATTTTATTTCAATAATATAGATTAATTTTATAATATATTTATATACGAATGTACATAAGTGCGCACCAATTGCATACTAATATATTCCACAGTAGCTTCGTCTTCGCCGCGCTTAGTACTGAAGTTGAATAGTGAAATGTAATAAACTAAAAGGTTTATTAGGTGGGTGTATTTGACTCTACGTAGTCAACGTTATTATGATATCCAATTACGATGATATGTGCATGTAGTAATATTAAGTAATTATATTATTTAAATACATAAGTATTTAATTCAGACTCTATTGGCAAAATGTTTCACTGAAAAAGCGGCAATTGAGGGTTAGATTCTCTCTCAGGTTTATGAATTTCTTTCATTTTCTTACTTTTAATAAGACAAAAAGCAGTGATATGATCCATAATTCTAGTGCGTATTCGAAATTATATTTTTGACATTGAAAAGTTTAACTATTCAGTTTCTTGCTGGCTCTTTTCAGCAGAACTGCCTTCCGAACCGGTGGTAGCTTTTTCATCTATATGATCATTTGAAGATTCAAGGGTGCGCTTATATTTGAATACAGAATATGTTGAATTTGAATTTAAAATGTTTTGATAAATGGGTGAAATTGAAGAACAAATTGTACTAGCTAGATTTCTTCTGCCTACCCTGCTATGTAGTTATGTATATTAAAAGTTTCTAATTCTATTATTATAAGGTTCTACGTACATTTAATTTTTTCGTAGAACATCCGGGTCTACGAAAACGAACATGCTTACTTAATCATTTAATATTTTTTACCTTTTGCGTTTTTACATAATTGCCTTTCTTTTAAATATATAATATATGAAGGACATTGGAGTTTCCTAACACTATACTTTGATCTATCCCTAAGGGTCTAAATTCAGAATAAATAGTAAAGTATGTCCCTACAGTTAATAAAGGTCACTTAAAATATTTAGGATATTTTAGATATCGGAAAAGCAGAGAGTTCCCAGGGGATAGTAACTGAAAGTTTGTTTGAAAATTCCCTTAGTTTGTTTCAGCTTCTACACGAGTAACTATCGTGATGTTTACTTAAAGTAAATTCACTGCTAATATTATATAAAGACTATTTTAATTTTATTATGAAACATTGTTAAATTATACATAACCAACCTATAGTCGATAAAAACTAGTGAAATGAAACGACAAAATTAAGAAAAAATAATAATTGGGGCATTACAAGCACTTTTCACGTTTGAAGTCAAGTTACATAAAAATTGTCAGCAATGTCAGCCTTACTTGAAACTGCGACCACCACAACATTCTGTTTCACCGCTGATCCCACAAAATTTTACATGATAATGATTTAACATCCTATATAATACAAAAAAAATGCCCCAAAACCCATTGAGATACAGAATTATAGTTTTATACAGCATTTAAAATTTAACGAAAGCGAGCTCATTCAACCGACCTTATTCGGGTCGGCACTTTAACCTTACTAGAGTGAAAACTATAATTCATTTAGTAAAATATTGGCCTATATTTGCTCGTGGAAATATTTCCATATTTTATATATTATGTATATGTTTGGTTTATTAGTCCTATTAAAGTGCTCTACGTTAATTTGAGTTTGTGAGTTTACCTCATGGCAGGGTAAATATAGAAAACTTTGTGTCAAAACACTATGCTTTTCGGTCTCCGTCCAAATCTAAGATAGCGTGTAAGGGCAGAAAAATACAAACTGTTTCGATTTACTGGCGATAATTTTACATTATAACATCATAAAAAAATATTGATGAGGAATTTTAAATTGAACATACTTTTATAAATTGTATTGCATTATTGAATTGAATTATTATCATTACAGCACTCGCTTGCACGCTCGGTTCCGGTGAAACGTGACAATGAGTCATACTTTTTCGTGCGTGCAGCCGGTCAACATCGATTTATAAAGAATTGCCCCTATAATAATTGTCGCTGTACCCAGACTACCCTATTAGGCCACGATAGCTCTGTATATAATCAGCTTTACGCTGTATATCGCACAGAGCAAGGTAAGCAGAGAGAACCTAGTGTTCCCTCTGCTTACCCTGCTCACTCTCCGTTCACACTCCGTCCCCACATTCTGCCGAATTCTGCACGTATCGCATGTTGAGTGGCAGAACTCAACGCCGCGCTGTACCTAGACACCAGAGCGAAGGAATGGAAATATAAACGTAAATAAATATTTCACTTCCTCGAGTGGGGATCGAACCCACTACCGCGTTATAGTCACACCCTTGTGCCACTGCACCAGGACGGATATAATCACATATTCATTATTGTATTTTACTTATTCCACACTAAGTCTACATTAATACATTAAAACTAAACACAGTTTAAGGCTATCTAACTAATCCACGTAAATGCATCGATAACTTATTTTATATACTAAATGTATTTAATGAATTAAATATATAATGAATTGCTTACGGATATTTTTACGGATTTTTTTATTAAAGACACTGTTGAAATAGTAAATAATGGTACGTGGGTTCAATTCTCATTTGAGGGAGTGAATTATACTTATTTAAAAGCTAAAATAAAATGAAACACGCCTATGTATCTCCGCCCAACTTCCTAAATACTGTCAATACACAATATCTAAAATATTAGCATTCACAAGACAAATGTATTACTAGAGCTAAGAATTGAATATAAAATTCTTTACCCTAAGTGAAAATCGAATCCACAGCCGCCGCGACGTCGCTTACATTCAGCTTACTGTATAAAACATTTACAAATTTAAACTTTAAATCAGCTTCACGCTGTATCCCGCACACAGATATTGGAAGGAGGCAAGGCAGAGGGAAACTAGTGTTAAGACACTCTGCTCCATACTTTCTGCCGAATTGCGTATTGAGCGCCAGAAATCAACGCAACGCTTTTGCCTCGACATCAGAGCGAAGAAATGCAAATATACACTGTAATAAATATTTTATCACCACGAGTGGATATCGAACCCACAACCCGCCATGACTCGCCTCTAAAAACATTTAGGAAACTAGAAAAGAAAAATATTTTATGAAATATTTAGTTATATAGATAAAAACTAAATGTAAAGAAAACGAGTTCAGAATATTAAATAGAACATTTATTATTCATTTGTAGTTACCCCGTTTCGTTTTAATAACTTAATATAATTAGCTTCCATTAGAGTTTACAGAGATAACGTACCGTATCATTCCTTTCAAAGTTTCGTAATCAAATCTCCTAACGTTTTTAATTTATTCTGAAAGTGCTATTAAGATTAATAATAAATTGATTTGACAATCAGAGAAAGGGTACTTTTTAAGTGTATTACGACGGCGATGAGTGAGACTGTATTGCTGCAAAGTTAGTGAGTTCGATTCCCAGTCCAGGAGATTAATTCATTTCTTTCTTCGCTCTGGTAATAAAATAAAGCACGGCACTTATGTGACTCAATATGCTATATCTTGAAAAATGAAAATCCCAATGCCGCCGTGTTCATTCTAATATGAGTTCCACATGACGCAGAGGTACAAGTGTATCCAGGTAAGATTGCGAGTTCAATTCCCAATTGAGGAAATGAAATATATAATATTTAAAATTTCCTAGCTCTGGTGTAGAGGCAAATCGCGGCCTTGAGTTCCACCATTCAACACGTAATGCCCGTAGAATCCGGTGGAAACTGGTGAGCGGAGTGTCTTAACACTAGGCTAGCGTGAAGCTAAAAAAAACAATATGCGTCGAATAAATACAACTCGGTTTCTTCACCCGGCAGGCAATATCTCTCTCATATCGTGTATGAAACATAAGCATAGATAGATCTTAATTGTTAGATTCTCGATGCGATGGTATTTGATAATCACCTTACCAAGTACGACTTCAATCTTTGCACCCATTCATTAATCCTATCATATATGTTTCCGTAAATTTTGGTATTATATCCTATTTCTCTTCTAAAAAAATAAGAGAAAATAATTTTAAACACAACAAATGAGCCAATATAAGCCTTATCAGCTTACCCAAAAATTCCAGATGCACATGTACGGTTACTTTCTATACGACGTGACGCATAGAAAGTAACGGGCGAACTTTAACGTTTGCAAAAATAATAATTTGAGATTCATAAGAAAAAACACTAACATTTTAGGATTGTCGTGGCTTGAAAGAATAGCCACTGACTGTAAGCGACGAGGGTTGTGGGTTCGATCCTTCCTTGAAGGACTGTTGAATTAACAGAACTGCCTGGTGCTAGTGGTAACTTATGTTCATATAATAATTTAAAGCGCTTGAAAAAATCTATTTGAATAAAATATCAATTAAAATTTGAACTTATTCCATTTTTTGATCTGGTAAAAGAAACCTTAACTTTAATTTCTGTCATTCAACGTTCAATGCGTCGACAATTCGGCATTTTCTTTCGATAATTCAATAAAGTGCATTAGCCCTAAGCTTAAAACTGATAAAAAAAAATACAATTATATTACTTTCTTTTAGCAACAAAAAACGTTTATACAAGCCTTATCAGCGTACATCCGAAAAGTACCAAACGCACATGAAAACACCACACGACGCATAAAAAGTAACGGGCGAACTCTAACGACGACAAAAACAATAATTTGAAGCAAACTCAGGAACCCGCTTATTACGCTGAGCTGCAAACACGCGGCTCGGACGTAATGAACAATATTAAAGTGTCATTTAATGAAATTTCTTTCATAGCATACGAATCGCGTTTAAACAAAGCTGTTCTATCTGCTTGCTCAGTTCGAGCTGAAACATTTAATTTTTTACTCTGCAAATCTTATGATGCACAAAGGAACTCGATCATTGCATTTTTTGGAAGAAAGAGTAAAGTAGTAAGCTTTCTATGAGTAGATTTCATAATGAATCTATTTCAGTCGTACAAATTAAAATATAAATAAAAGACAGACAAACTATATTAAATTGTTGCTTCAAATTGCTCTTGAGGCGTATGCATACTTTGCGTGACGTTCGCATTAATCAAACCGCCATGCAACGTTCTCTTAGTTCTCTCGACGTCAAGTAGTCCCTATGGTATACCTGTAATTGTGCTTAAGACATGTGCTCCAGAACTAACCTTGGTGCTAACGCATCTATTCTCTCTCTCCTACATCAACGGCACTGTCCCATCTTCGTAAAAAGTAGCTTCGGTTCATCCTATCCCCAAAAGGTGAGAGCTGACTCATACAATTACCAACTTTTTGTGATCACCTATTTGTTGTCTAATGTGATGGAGCGCGTATAAGCACCGAGCTCTTTGGTTACCTTGAGAAAAAACAGCTTATTATCGACCATCAATAAACCGCTTGGTGGACCTAGCTCTCCGCCGGGCAACTGCCATTTTGAGTAAGGGAGAAGCTATGGCTGTTAGCCTTTAGAAAAGTGGGCAGGGGGAGGGACAATTAGTACCTGGTTTTTCCCTCCCTTTTGGAGACATTGCTTATCGAGTAGGGGAATTTAACACTTTGCTTAGTTTTGACGTTAGAGTGAAAATCCAATATCCAACCGTCGCGCTAAGTGTCAGATATGTACCACTCTGCCAAGATAGCCTCTTCAAATAAAATGTGCATTGATTTAATTTAATTTTTATTTTATTTTTAAAAAACATTATATTGTGATTAAAATTATATAACAACAACTCAGTTCAGTTGTTTAGACGGTACTCCCGCCGGTGTCTGAATAAAATATGAGAGATCAGAACCGTGACGTACAAGAGATGCTTTGATGTACATTTTATTATGCATTACTATACAAGCTATACTCTTATCTATAAATATAATAAAATTGTAAGTGTTTAATGTCTGTAAATATCATAGAAGATATATAAGAAAATGTATTATTGAGATAAAAAAAAATTGTGTCTGTTTATAAGTCGCTAGTATTATTATATTTAATTTATTTTCATTTCCGCAGTGTTTGGCTGTTTTCTTTTCACTAACTACTAACTATGGATTAAGCGTGAAAATAAAAAATAAAAATAATGTCCGCTTTGCTAGACAAGACGCGGGATTGAGTATCGCCACTCAATACGCTTATCTCAAAAATAAGATAGAAATTGAGAGATGGAGTGCCTGAACATTTTGCTCGCATATTTATTTATAATTTATAATATTTAAGAAAACGTATATAAATATTAAAATTTTAATTTAAGGCTACACGTGACTAAACGGGCCGCAGATGTAGTTTCGATTCATTCAAAGGAAAATAAATGATTTTACATTTTCATTTTCATATTCAGCGGCGTTAAGTTCCGCCACATGGCGAAACATCAGGCTGTCTCTACCTACCTTTCAATGTGCAGGCCACAGTGTGTACCTGAAAATAAAGTAACTTATGTTTTTGACATAAATATTTAACAAAAATCCTAGTATTAATTTTATCTTGCTAAAACGCGGAAAGTATATATTAAATTAAGAGTTATTCTTCAGAGCAGCATTCGAAATTTAAATATCAACTCAAGGCTGAACTCAACTCAATAAGATGATGACTAGTATATCCTATCATCATATCTGATCTACCCTACACACGCTCGTACATTAGATCAGCCACGTTCTAATTGCATAGCGACCGCATCTCTTCAGACCACTTACCTACATTAATTATAATTAATTAATTAACAATAATATGTCTTCAAGCACCACTAAGGCATATAGACGATTAGCTTTCTAAGTAATCACTTGGTATTTCTCATGTATTTTTGTGAGCAATTATAGAAAACAGTATCTTAACGTTAGGATTTTTCTGTTAACTTTATTTGTCTTAAGATTTCCTTATCTTACTCGGTGGTGTCAGCAGCAAGAGCTGTATCAGCAGCAAGGCAATGCACCTGTAGCTCCTGTGGTGTTGCACGGTGTTTACCAGAAGCACCTCAGTTTCAATGGAATAGGAAGGGAAAGGGCGGGCCTTTTCCTTCCTATTCCGTTAGTCATTATGAAAAATAAATAGATTATATTATGGACTTATTTCTCAAGTAGTACTGAACCAATATTGACAAAATTTGGACTATTCTGTAAGTTGGAATATAAACGTATACAAATTTCAATATAAGTAGGATTTGCAAATGTAGCTCTTCGTTTCAAACCGTTAGAAAAAGTAACCACTTTTTCTTAAATAATCCTATCCCTCCATAACCTCCCTTTTTGAAATCGGTTTAAATAAAAATTATTTTTTAAAATTAATGACATTTGCCTTCATTTTGATATTATACAGTAAGAGAACTAACAAATCGTAGACATAACTTATTCATTATAAAGTAATACTCTTATAAATTATTCTATTGGACGCTTTTGCGACCTTAGCGCGCGGTTTCCTTTGAATTTAAGTTCAATGCTGCAAAGAAAATAAAGTCACTTCGAACTATTTGTAGCAAGGATCCTATATTTTTGAGAAAACACGTTGCATCACACTGCACAACACTGCAGAGGGAATCTTGAGTGTTAAGAGGTATTGCGTGTTGAATGACGGAAGTCAAGGTCATGCATCGAAAGTGACCTACACCAACAGACATAAACAAAACAATACATATACACGCACACACATGAACATTATAATATTTTTCAGTAATAATGAAATTAAAACAAAGTTCAAATTGATATAGTTTTAATATACGCTATACGACTTTCACCCGTATATACTCGCAGCAGATTGGTGGTTTTGTCAGAGTGTGGAAGTGAAGATTATTCGTTTTGTCAAATGAGGATAATGTACGAGTATTATAGTAAACCTGATGCTTAGTCACTCCGTTCCCCACTTTCTGCCTTATTTTGGAGGCATTGCATGTTGATTAGGGGGATACATTGCCACACTTGGTCTTGTTACTACAGCAAAAAAATATACAAATAAAAATAAAAAAAACTTATCATCTAAATCATTCCCCCGAGTGGAAATCGAACCTACAACCGTCGAACCTGCAACCGTCGCATCTACAGTCACACGCTTGTGCCACTCTACGGTCTACGTACTATACATTATTATATCCAGTCGATTCCACCACTTCCTGGGAATCACACAAAAACCCCGTTGTTGGGGGATTAGGGAGACATTTGCATAATCGCACTTTGAGCTACGACTGTCGCTTTGTCACCGCTTATATTATGCAGTAACGAGATTTAATGATTTGAGACAATTTAAACCGACTTAAGAGAAGGTGTATATATTTTTAGGATTTCGTACCTCAGTAAAATCCGGTTAAGAGTGAGTCGGATACGCCGAGATACAGCACAGTGGTCGTATATGCGGAATTAAGCGTGTAGGTAAAATAAGGCATGGACCTTTAATAAAATTTTTACAGTGAAAATCGTAGATCAATTGTCAATGCAAATTATGATGTCATTTGCTTTCACAGCGAGCTCTTGAAGACACAGTGTAAACGTTAGAGTTGCTATCGTAGAAGCGTTTTATCTTACTCGAGTAAGCTCAGGAGACTGTAATATGTCTTCCACAAGGCACTGCAATAAAGTTTATTTAAATTCTCTTTATATTTTACTGTCCTGAGCTTGGTGGCGTAGAGGCACAAGGGTGCGACTGTAACGTGACAGTTGTGGGTTCGATCCCCACTCGAAGAAGTGAAATATTTATTACGCTTATATTTGCATTTCTTCACACTGGTGTCGAGGCAAAGTGCAGCATCGAGTTCTGCCACTCAACACTCAATGTTTTCAGAATTCGGCAAAAAGTGGGGAATGGACTGTCTCAACATTAGGTTCCGTCTGCCTACAATTCTGTGTGCGGGATACAGTATGAAGGTGATTTGATTTTTTTTGAAGAGGGAGAAGGTAGACAAACGCCGGCGTTAAGTTAAACAGAACAGTGTTTTTGCATTAGATTGCATACAAATATCCTGCTATATGTATGCAAGACACAACGTATAGCTAAATATAGTAAAAGAAGACCTTATCGAAAATCGAATCCTGGACTGGATTTGACTTTAGGGAATGAAATACTTTATTATTTTTCTGCCTTAATGGAGATCTGAGCATCTTAACACAAGGTTCCCAGGTTCCCTCTACCTACCCTGCTATGTACGGGAGCTGACATAAAAACATAGCTAAAGCTAAAAGCATATCGACCATACCTAGAATACTAATATCAAGACTAATTTGGGGAAAGAAAATCATGTTATTTTCGCCGTAGCCGAGCTAGAGCAAGCGAAGTGGCCTCGTACAAACTATATTAGGCACCCAATAACGTACGTACGGTTATTAGGCAAGTAGTCGTTTATCATTAGTAGTCATAATAGAATGTTTATTCAATTTGGTTTATTTATTTTGTTTGATATGGTTGTATTTCAGTTTGAATTTTGGCAATTAGTTTATTAAGTCTATGACGCAGAGACAAAAGCGAGCGACTGTAAACGTGACGGTTGTGGGTTAGATTCGCAGTCAGGGGAACGAAATATTTTTAGGCTATCATAGCGCAGCGGCCCAAGCGCGTTGTAACGCGGCGGTTGTGGGTTCGATCCTCACTCGAGAAAGTGAAATATTTATTTACGTTTATATTTTCATTTCTTCGCTCTGGTGTCGAGGCAAAGCGCGGCGTTCAGTTCTGTCACGGCAGCACGCAATGCCTCCAGAATTCTCCAGCAAGTGGGGAACGGAGTCTTAACACTAGGTTCCCTCTGCCTACCCCGCTGTGTGCGGGATACATCGTGCAGCTGACTTATTTTCTCACTTTGGTAATAAGGGAAAGCGCGGTATTGAGTTCCACAGCTCAACACTCAATGCCCTGAGAATTCGGCAGAAGGGAACATAAGTGTCTTAAAGGGAACAGAGTGTCTTAACATTAAATTATGCGGAATACATTGTGAGGCTCGATTGCGTTTATAGTTAGTATTATATAATTAAGTAAGTTTATAATTCGTGATGAAATCATTCTTCATTTAGTGAACAATATAAAAATACTTAAACAAATGTATATAAACCAGCTATATAAAAATCAACCTTATAAAAAAATATTTTAAAAATATTCTATCCTCAGTACAAAAACAAGTATTTTATGGAATTTTCTTATTTTTATAATATTTAGTATTCAATCAGTACCGTCTCTCGAGGTTCATAATTCATTCTA
>DWGR01001307.1:0-16698 GCA_018247715.1 Heliconius burneyi | reverse complement strand
GCGAAACGCAGTGGCATAAAGCCACTACTTCACGCCGGTTTTAAATGCCGGGGGTGGTAATGATCCGGTCGAGTCTGCCCATGCGTGTCGCCATTGCTGGCAACGTGACTCTCCCACTCGTACTTTAATCGCCTCTTACGACACCACCAGTACCAGGGTGATCCTATTCTAAGCCGGGAACACACGTTGTTGAAGTGAACACGTTACAAGCAAACTGGATTTTTAAGCTCTTATTTATGTAAAAGTTGGTTATTATAACAATATTGTATAACAGAATACTATTACAGCCAAGAGTGATTCAGATAAGGAATGCTATTTGCGTTCAGTCTCCGTGCAAGTGCTGTATAATTTGTCTTATTTACTTTGCAAATATTTTATTTCAATATTTTATTATTAGATTCACGTTTTCTCTTGCGTAAGAGCATTTTCTGCCCAATTTTCGGAACATTTCATTTAAAGTGACGGAACACATCGCCACTCTTATCTATCAGAGTGAAAACATTAAAATAATAAAAAAAAATATTCTCCGAGTGAAAATTGCACTCACAACCATCTTTAGAGTCAAAAGCTGTTCTACTACGCCGCTGGGATCTAATGTATAATCTTTTTTTTAGCTTTACGCTACCATGCCCTCTACCTATAGGCTATATGCCTCACACAGGCTATATGTAGGGTAGGTATATATGGAATCTAGGAACCATTACTCCCGTTTCCCACTTTCTTCGAAACTTTCAAGGCATTCTTTCTTGAGTAGCGGAATTCAACGCCTTTGCCTTCTTACCAGAGCGAAAACATTAACAAACAATATTTCATTTCCCCGAGTGGCACTCAAACCCACAACCGATGCAGTTACACGCACACGCTGCCACTGCGCCACGACGGCCTCATTATAATCTTTTGTCAGTAAAAATTACTTCCAGCACAAGAGACATTACTCGCGGTATTATAACGTTTCAACAATAATTACGACTTTCCAAAGGACGCGCTCGTATATCGTGATACTCGTCGCGGGACTATTGCGAAACTTTATGTACAGTCACCGTTTTATATTAAACAGTAGTCCCAGATGAGTTATGGCGTTGCATTTTTATGTTTCTTTAATTTTTGTTGTTTATAATGGAAAAAAATATATGTGCTTACTAAAAAAATCGAGCTCAAACTGATGACTGACTCAATTGATGATAACTGACTGGTTCTGTTTTCATCGGTATAAATGGATACTTGACTATTGGTCGATAACGATGTTAGTGGTAAAACTAAGCTCTCTAAACTAGGATGGAGTGATCTAGACACAACAAGAAAATTGGTAATTTCTAGAAATAGCAGAATACTTTTTTGACTTATTTTTAGCTTCACGCTGCATTTCGCACATAGCAGATTAACATTGACTGTATCACTTCAACATCAAAAATATACAAAAGTAATAAATATTCCCAAGTAAAAATAATAAATTACAAAATGTCGTGTTTTTTTCAACGTTTTAACTGAACTCACTTCATTAATACCTTTTAAACTATAAATAACAATAAAAATCATTTTCAATAGCGCCAGAAACTGTATTTTCATTCGTAATTGTCGTATCTGACGGCGACGGTGAAATATTTCCATTGTCTTTATTTTAATGGTCATTTTCAATTCGTATAAAATGTCAGGTTCTGTTGCGTTAAAAATTTCTATTCACATGCGAGTTTTTCATAAAGCTATTAAACTGCTTTATGGTAACAACAATGCAACTATTTGAACGCATTTTGTTCCAACTGCCAACGGAGAACGTTCTATAGTAATATTTTCAGATTTATACCGCCGATAGATAATAGAGAAGTATTGGTAATATGTATGTAGACGACGTCTGATTGTAAAAGTGACAGTTGTGGGTTCAATGCTCACTCGGAGGAATATTTGATTAATTTTGAATGTGGAATACGAAGTGCCTTAACTCTTAATACCAGATTCACTCTAACTGATCCTGTAACGCCAATTCAAACACCAATAAATAAAGGGTAAAATAAATAATCAAGATGCGTAAACACAGGCATTACTCAAAGAATTTTATTAAACGAAGTCTATAAAATTACAAATCATAAGACCTCCGATTTACACTGTCGTATCAAGAAGTGGTGTATATTTTTATGAAATATTATACTGTTATTTTATTCTACATGTGTGAATAAGAATTTATTGCATTTAACACATAGTAAAACTGGCTGGCTTATCATGTTTTTATATCTATACTAATATTATGAAACTGAACACTTAAACTTTTGGTTGTTTGAACATCCTGAGATCAGGAGTAGACTTTTATTTGTTCTAGGAAAAATATTTTTGTTTTGGATACTGCTTATTTCGAGTAAAGTTTAATTACTTATAAATAATATTTTATTTATGCAAGACAAGGTAAACGAGCGTACGAGATACCTGATGGTAAGTGCTCACCGCCACACACAAATTCAAATATTTTTTTAGTGTGTGTGAGTTACATGTAACTTATTGTACATGCGGTCAAAGTTACTTTCTGCATACAAAATATTATAAAAACAAGTATTTATTGCCTACCAAGATACCGTTTTCAATCATAAATTATTTTTCAAAACGGCATCTCCAGATCTCTTTCAAGTACGATCTTAGAAATGAGAGAGTGCAGGTAAAAAATAGTATGAAAATTATAATGTGATGTATTTTTTATGTAAACAAATAACGTTTCAAATAAACGTCATAAACACATCAATTGTAATCAATTTAAACTGTCAATTCAAAATGTATAAAATTTAACCCATTTCCTATCTCTAGGAAACTTCGGCTTTCTCGCTGAGTTATATAATTATTCATTTTGCTAATAACCAAACATATGATTGTAAAAAAAACAAAGCTAAAAACAAAAAGATACGCTATTAATCTCCCAATCTTATTAAATCTTTTTAAAAACTTATATGCAGAATTTGTCCTAAGTAAAACTACGCTGAAGTCGATTTGGATCTTTTTGATCAGTGAATGAAACGAAGAAGGACATTTATAAACTAATGACAGTGGGTGAAACGAAGAAGGCAAGCTCTAATTCTATAATATTTTTCATATCGTTTATAATGTAAAGTAAAAATATAATATAGAGGTGTTTATCAGAAATATATAGAATATCTTAATTTTCAAACATAAAACTTTCTTATTTTTTTTATTTTTAGGCTACAAGCCTCTCCTCTTCCCAAGCTTCTGGCGCTATGTTCTCTCGGATAAAATGTAAATTTGGAAAAAAAATGTATTAAAAACGGACAGTATAACTCTTCTTTTACTCGACTTCATGTAACAGTACCTCAACATATAAAGAAACTGTATATATCTTAATATTAATATACTACATACCATTAGCAACTCAAGGTTATAGAGCGCGTGTCGCAGCTCATCACTCTCTCGCTCGCTCATCCCACGGTCGGGTCACGTCCGCGCAAACGGAAAAATCCAATTAACTTCATGTGAAGTTCCGATGCCGGCGCTCTTCTCGCGTACACTTACATTAATCACTATTTTTCACTAATATTAACGATATCGCCATCACTTAATGTTATATGGAGATATTTTTATTCAGATGTTATAGAATATTTTTTTGGATTCTGTGCCTCAATAGGAGAAAACGATGAACTACTTGTTTGTTGTCCGTCTGTCACTCTACGTGATCCACAAACGCAAATTTAACAATATGTGAGTGATGAATTCTTACAGTGTAAATAAAGGATCGATCGACGCCGTATTACAAAATCAACCAAATGATATGAATGAATAAAACAATATTTTCGTTTGACGAAAAATAATTGAAGTTCAACTTCTTGAGTTGAACTCCTTTTGAATTTAACTGCGTATATATTAAATTGTAGATAACAATTTGTATTAGTAGGTACTTCACCGAATATCTATTAAAAGATATACAGAAAACTGATAGTTGTAATTTAAATATATATGAAAAGAACTCTGGAAAATATTAATTAACCTTTTAAGAACCCATACATATATAACGGTGTATACGGACAGAAGTAATTAAAAGCATAAAAGTAAATTAAAAAGAAAAAAGCACCACATGATAGACGCCACGTTGCGAGGACGCTCTTTAATCTCCCCCTCAATAGTTTATTTAAATTCGAATCCCTTTTAGCGATGCCCTCCGCCACCACTTGTCGCGCTCAATTTAATTCACTCTTTCTAGAGCAATTATGGAAATAGAAAAATGTGAAATTGTATGAAATATATTATTTGAAATGTGATATTTATATTTTATAAAGTACTAGAGGACGCGCGCAGCTTCGCCCACTTATTACGCTTAGGGGTGAATTCGAATAAATCATGAAACACGAGTTCAATGAAATATTTTTACGTCTGAATTTCAACTTTTATAAAAATCGGCGGCAATTTTTTTTTACATCCAAACTTTCAACCCCATTTTCATTAAAAATTTTTCACAATCCCTTCTTAGTGGACGTCCAGATTACAAAAATAAACATCTGTCTAAATTTCACGGTTCTACGCACAGCGCTTACGGCTGTGCGTGAGTCTTACCTCAATCAGTCAGTACATGTCCTTTTATATATATAGATTAATATACAGATTAAATGAAGAAATAATTTTAGAATTAAATATTAATAAATATTTACTAGATAATTGGTGGTTTCTTAAAAACCGAATTCGACAAGGTAATTTTTAACTTCAAGTTATATTTTGAAAAAAAAAAGAAAACTTTTTATATCTTATGAAAATTTGTCTTTTTTTATTTATACTTCTGTGAGAGTGATTTTTATTAGAAAAGTTTTTTGTGATTACAGCAAGCGAAGCCAGGCTGATTTTCTTATAGTATTTGTATATTTATCACACATGTATTTTTTATTCATTTCATATATTTACTTATTCAGGTCGCAAATTATATAAACAATAATTTATTTATTTAATTTCAAATATATAATTTACGTATTAAAGTAAAATTGATATTTAGGGGCCACGTGACCTGTCATTTGCAGAAGGATTTCCGCCCTACGTCGTGGTCGCGTCAAATTATCACCCTCGAAAGCCCTTCAATCCTGAGTCATGTGTTAGTCTTTTCGATTTGGGGATAGCCTTCCGTCTAGCCTTCTTTGTATATATAAAATCAACAATTAAATTAAATTATCTCAGTTTCACTCTGTATCCCACACACAGCAGAATAGGCAGAGGGAATCTAGTATTAAGACACTCCGTTCAGCACTTTCTACCGAATTCTGGAGGCATTACAAGTTGAGTGGCAGAACGCAACGCCGCGATTTGCCTCGACAGCAATGCGAAGAAATGGAAATATAAATGTAAATAAATTTTTAAATTCCTCGACTGGCGATCGAACCCAATACCGTCGCATTACAGTCCACACCATTGTGCCGCTGCGCCACGACGACTATACATATGGCAAAGTAATATTTAACAATTCTTAACATATACATTAAATTGAATGATTCGATATTAACGATATCAATATGATTATGTCGTTTGTTGTTAGGAAATGTAACTTTAGTTATTCGCCTAAAATTTTGTATCATAAAAGATCACATTGTAAATTTAACCCGGCAAAAACACATTGTCACTCACACATTATTACATACATTATAAATACTTTTGTTAGAATAATAAACAAGAAAGATAAAGAAAAATCATATGAAATAAATTTTGGAGAAAACATATAATAACGAATGAACGTAACGGGATGTGAAACCGCGCTTCTTAGAGATCGCTCAACCGAAGTTACAAGAGGTGTGAGTTGTAATCCCGCTACATTAATATTTTCATGTTTTCTAAGCCATTATTATTCTTTTCTAATTTTGGAAGAACACTTTAATAATAATAAAAATGACATAACAACAACAACACAGCTTCACGTTTTATCCCTTGCGGGGTAGTCAGTGAGAACGGAGCGACAAGTGCTACGGTCCTCTCCGGCCACTTTCGCCTGGTCCACTGTCATCAACATCTTCATACATGGCCTTCGAGGGATCCTCATGCTTTTTATGTGAATTTCACTATGGAAAAATGATTTAATATTTTATAACATACTTTACCTTTATAATAAAAGGAAATCCAACTACATAATATTTTATAAAACATAGTTTTTAATACACGTAAAAAACGGATATAAAAGAAGTGGGCTCGACCTTATCAGAAAGTTTCTGGTCATTGGATGTGGGGACGATGAACGAGATTATTACCATAACTCAGCCGCGCGCCTACAGTTACCTTTATTTACGTAAAATTGTTATAATATAGAGATAGACCCTTTTTCATTTACGATCACATTATATGAATAACTCTATATAGATTTGATTTATCTTTTTGAAATACTTGTATATAAACATTATGTCAGTATCGCACAATAGGGATTTGTTTACCCGAATATAACATTTTGGGGGTCAAATTTCACTATGGAAAAGTATGTTTTCTATTATTATGTGATAAACAAATGGCTGGCCATTTGTTACCATTAAACCATTTATAATTTTAATTATTAAAATACTTCATGTACAACACCGCGTACAAAATGCATACAAAGTAAATTATTTAAAATACATTTTCAACTATGAAGTGAGTAGAAGTTGCCGACATTTTTGTACTCAACTTTTAAATACTTAAGAAGAATATTCTTAGTTAGGAACTTTTTAATAACAACTTTTACTCGTCGAATCTTAATAAACAAGCAAAACTTTAACATTTCTTATTTGTTGTTCTCCGTACAGAGACTTTAGGTAAAGGCTTAAGTAGCTCTTAAAAGTAAAAATTTGAATTAGAATTTAAAATATGTGGCCAGTCGTGGCGCAGGAGACTGTATGTGTATGACTGTAAGCGCGACTGGTTGTGGGTTCGATCACCTTTATTATTCGATTGAAATCCATACCTATATTATAAAATCGAAAGTAACTCTGTCTGTCTGTGTGTCTTTTACGCAATCAGGGTCAAACCCGCAATCCATTTGTAATAAAATAATCATATAGAGCAACTCTCGGGATGAACAAAGGTTACTTTTTTTCTCATATTTGTTATATTGTCGATATACTAATATATTAAAATATTTATTAATTTGACATGCAATTTATTCCGCCATCTTAATAACAACTGTCGCTACACGTTGCTAGGCAACGGTTCGCAAACATTGTTTGTTGTTTTAAGAAAACGTCAACCAAGAGGAGCTTATTTAACGAATACATGGCGTGCGCCGACTCAACGTTATGAAACACTAAAAGAATGTTTTATAAAAATATTGCCCTTTAAATGATGTTTTAAAAAGTCCGCGATATACGATCTCCTAGGGTTGAGCAAACCATTTTAATGAATTTACTTTAAATTTATGGGGTTTTTGTTAATGTTTTTTCTATAATTTGATATGTATGCTTATGAAAATAAATATAATAGTCACTTTTAGCATTTCATCTAGATTGGGATTATAGATTACTTTATAATATTCTAATAAATGATTGAGGAAATGTTACTGATTCAAAATGACCTAGCCTACGAGCGTAGTAGTATGACCGACGCGAGCGGGCAGATAACTGACGGTTTTGTAAATTTTCATACATTTTCGAACTATTGTTAATCTTTATGTAATTATTTGCTGCTTATAATTAAGTTTAACAACACTTTGCTTCTTCTAATAGAAAATTCGAAAACTTTAGGAAAGAATGTTTGGTTATCTCAGTTCGGGTACCTATACCGATGTTATACACTTAATATATTGTAATTTTAATCATTTGGGGTTTATTATCACTTGGGCTCGCAAAAATTATCCTATTTAATTTAGAAATATATTTAGTTAAGTAGGTATCTATTATCATTTTCTAATATTAAGATTTTCCTTTAGTTACTTTTACTTCGTTCGTTTGTTCATTTCAATTACTCAGATATTTTTTCTACTAAAATAATTCTCCTTTTTGTATTCTTTTTAGCTTATTTTAATTATCTAGGCTTAGTTTTTTTTACTAATTCTATTGAAAAGTAAAAATAATTTCATAAATATATTTCTATAGTCCAAGTGGGCGAAGCCGCGTCTGGGTCTGCTATGGGTATTAATTTAAATTTATATTTTGTTATATTAAAGCTGATTTATTTTTAAGTTTTATCAATTATATAATTGAACAAACCCTTCACCATTATTAACTTATAAGTATCTATTGAAACGGATAAATCGTTAATGAACATAAAGCTATACCGTTTCAACAATTTACTTATTATGTAATAATAAATATTCAACATCTAATTTCTAATGAGTTATCGAGAGAAATAAGTAAATATCATTAATATTTGTGTTAAATACAGAATATATCATTGAGTGCAATTAGCATTTAATAATTAGTACAGAAAGTTGCCAAAGCACGAACGTAATTAATAATTAACGGATAAAACAGATCGCTGAGTATATATACACATATATACATGTATGCCTGTATGTATGACATTCCTTTATTTTGTTTTAATAATGATCAATAAGAAATATAAAAATCTATATTAGGCATTAAGATCATGTAAGCGGGTTAGTGCTTAGTGTTTTTGCTTTGCCGCAATTGTTGTGGGTTCGGTCCTCACTCAATGAAAGTTAGTAATGAAAACTATTCATAATATTGTTATTATTGAGATCAGTTGTAGCTACTGGGGCCCAAGCATGTAACTGAAAACGTGAGAAGTTGTGGGTTCGACTTGAGGAAATAATATATTTCATATTTTCATTTTTTAGCTCTCTGGGGTCGAGGCAAACAACGGTGTTGAGTTCCGCAACTTAACACGTAAAGCCATGAAAATGTAGGGCGGAGTGATTTAACAGTAGGTTCCCTACGCCTACTCTAATGCGTGAAGTTAAAAAAAATCTGTAAAGAGTTTGTTGGTAAAAGAATGAAGTTGAAACAATTTTAGGTATATGTATAATTGTATATGATGTTATTAAAATATATTAAAAAAATTAAAGTAACTGAATACATATTTCAATCGCCGCTTTGTCACTTATTCCATCACAAAGACATCCCATTATCGGCTTTTAATACGATTTAAAGGATTTTGTAATGAAAATTGTAATATTTTCATACAAAATAATTACTTATTTTAAATTAGAAATAAATATATGTATATGAAAGAACGTACCTTGGATGTTAAGTAGAATGGATGGAAATGTTTAGTTGTTACTAACACTTAATAGCAACATCTGGAGATAAAAGATGCAGTAAAAATTAAAAATCGGTACCTATGAAATAAATATTCCAAATTTAAATTTATACAATTATTTACACATGTATAGTAGTAGGTAACAGGTAGTGGGTTCTCATTAAAATTTTTTGCGAGGCGAATGTGACAGCGTTTCGGAGGCGGACCTCTTGTTTATGTATTATATTATTGCCTCACTCAATGAAGATTGTAAGGAAAACGAAGACGAGGTCGAATATTCATCATTCCACACAAGTGCAACGTGCCACGTTGTACAATTGTACAAAGTGTGTGTGAGTGTGTGTGTGTGTGTGTGTGTGTGTGTGTATTGTCATGTGTTTTGGAACCCATTATAAGTAAAGCATTTTTGTAACAAAACCAAAGAAACAAAGAACTGTAAAACTAAAAAATCTGTTTAGAATCCATGTCAACGCTTGAAGAGTTCAGATTGTATTTTACCAGTATTTTTAGCCACTTTGGTACCAGTGTATGTTTTACTTTGTTGGTATCATTTATCATATTATACAGACGAATCTTTCATTTATGATATAATTTACTTTCTGAGTTTTATTAAACAATAATTTATTTTAAGAAAAGATATAGGTAATTGCAATGGATAACTACCGACGTGTTTAGTACTTTAATATATAATCAAATAACCCAAAACCAACCACAATGTTCATGCTTTATTAAGAGTTTGATAGAATAACTTTATAGATCTTGGCCCGATCTGGGACCCCGCGACATATCGAAATGATATACAGCTGTTCAAGTTACCCTGCAGAGAAACGGTCAGGTGAAATTTAATTGATTATACAAATTTAATGATTATGAAGCAAACCATTTATAATTGAATTCTCAAGGTTAATTATGGCGCAGGGTCACAAGAGTGTGACTGTAATGACGACAGGTTGTGAGTTTGATTAGCACTCGAATAGAAGAAATATTTTATATTTACATTTGTTACCTATTAAATATATGGATCGAGGCCCTAGTGCCGCAAATTTTGTGACTGTAACTCAACGGTGGTGAGTTCGATTCGCACCCAGGGGAATAAATTGTTATTTATTAATATTTTCACTTCTTTGCTCTGATATTAACGCAAAAGCGTGGCATTGATTTCCACCACTCTACACGTAATGCCTCAAAAAAAGTAGCTGCTCTGCTGCATGGATTCAGTGCTGGCCCCTCGCGTTGCAGGCTGAGGACTTGAGGAGCTCAGAGCAGCGCCTAGAACTCGCGACACAAGTATACGTTTCAGAGTCCTTCTTCTTCATTAACGCTCACTTTTACTAACCGAGCTTAATATTTTTTTTTACTAGTGCTGCCTTCATACTCACCCGCTATCGTATACAAAATGACTTTAAAGTTATTAAGTTACATATTTACTTACTTTAAAATTAAATTATGATACGTGCGAAAAAAAAAAACAATTCCAAAGTGAGTATTACAAACAATGTTACTTTATTGTTTACACAATTTCAAACTAAAATGAAATAAGCTAACATATATTCCAAATATCATTAAAAACGGACCATCTTTGTCACAAACGTCACGGACTTAAGTCTCCACCGACTTCAATTTGGAAGTTCCGCGGTTAAGAGTTGTAAAGGAGACATTTCGGATCGGATTAGACGCCGCCTTCGGAAGCATAAAGGAATAATGGAAAGGAAAGTTGTAACAGGCAAGGCTTACTTAGATTGTGCTGAACCTCGCTATAGGATTACACAGACACGTTTAAACCACAACATAAATTTAGTCTTAGTTCCTGGCGCTCAAACGTATTACGATCGCCGGCGCTTAGATGCTGATATATAGGTTTTAGTGTCATTGTAAATTATTTTTGTATCTATTAATATTTCTGTGTGTATAGAATAAAGTGTTAATTTTTCTTTAATAATGTAAAGTTTATAATTTAATTTATTACTAGTACGCTACTAGGGCTAACAAAACTTCGTGAAAAAGTCTTTTTTTCTTTAATAAAAAACGCCATTACAAAATGACTTTATTACATATTTACATTATGAAATAGAGATATTACTTACGTATTTTATCATTTATTAAAACATAAGATAAGGATTACCAGGTAACTTAGCTAGTGTTTTTCCTTAAAGAAAACTCAATTATCTACCCTAATAATTTCAATTGTACATATTATGTTCTTACGTGGTTGTACCACGTCGATGATACTTAATGTACATATGTACCTCTTAATATCATTATAACAACTATACTATAGAGAACACTCGACTTTATTTCGATATTCATGAATAGAAAAATTGATTATTGATGCAATTGAAAACTAATAAGAGCCGGATGTTGGAAATAAATAAAATATTTTTATAGAAGCCTCTTTTAACTAACGATCCATGTAAGGTATAAATATAAAAGTAAATAAACACTGTATTGGTTTAATTTATATGATTTGTTTCCTTTGGTATATATTTATATATGAAGGTAAAATAAATTACAAAGTTACCAATCAAAATAAGTAATAGAAGAATTTATACTTTGAGTTACAAGAAATATTATTTGTAGACAAAAAAGACAGACCAATCACTCTTAATACATTGTAAGTGGAAAAAGGAATGACATATCACTATATTTTCCCTATTTCTTCCAAAAGAAATATGTTTCACCTTGACGCTGTATACCGCATGAAACAGGGCAGGCAGAGTGAGCCTAGTGTTAAGACACTCCGTTCCTCACTTTATGCCGAAAGAAATTACCACCACACTTTGCGTCGACAACAGAGCAAAGAAATAAAAGTATTAATATTTCATATTTCATATTCGAGTGCGAATCGAACCTACAGGCGGTCGCATTTCCAGCCACATGCGCTTTTGCGCGACAACTGACTTCAAAACATGTATAGTCATTTAAAAACCAACTCATCCTTAAAAAAAATCCACGAACATCGCCCATTCCTAATAACTTACAAAATCAATTTCATCGAATTTCAGCAATTTGTATTGAAAATTTTAATTGAGGGAAGGCGATGTTAACCTAAAGTAAGTGGCGATACTTGTAAGAGTAACAAAGCTGGTGCCGGATACAAAATAAATTGTACATTTAGTGCTGTGCTAATGAGATCTCGGGCCGCACTGTGAGCGACGGAAGGCGAGGGGGCTCACGGAGACGGACGAATCTCTATATTTTATGTTTAATTGACACAACGCTGTCACTTTAATGAGACGTGGATTTTTGTTATTATAACGATGCCGCGCACAATTGTTTGACTAATTAGTGTTACTGATGCATTATAATAATATCTTTTATTTTTGGTAATTGTAATACATTGAGGTAAGCTGGTGAGTTGTATTGAACAGAAATGTTGTATGTTTGTTGTTATAAGGGTTAATCTATTCAGAACAGTAGAAATAATTTATTAAACTTAAACTAATAATACCAACACAAACTACTCAATTATACTCGTAAAATACTTTTATTAATGATATCTTACTTTCCTTTATATCTCTAGTAATAGTATTTTTTATGAATAGTATAGATATTAAAATAGTAAATATTTTAATTTTTATTCGTATTTAGTATTTACTATTCGTATTTAGTTTTAAATAAAAATATCTAAAATATGAGCCAAATAAAGGCGTTTGTTAAATAATAAAAGAAAAAGAACTTAAATAAAGCTGTTCAAAAAGCTCATAAAGTAGTGATTATAAAATATTTCAAATAAGCTGACCGACAAAAATATGTTGTTCAAAGTATGGAAGAATACTGAACAAGTTTTACTAAACAAAAAACTTTGTCCCGAACGATTGAGACCGCTCATTGTATCTTCATTATTTAAAGACCCGCTACGTTCAAGAGGAAATTCTTTTCAATATAAATTAAATGTTAATGCTTGTTAATAATAAGATGAATTGCTTTATGTATTATATCTTATTATATTAATTTATAATATCTTCTTTTCTACTTGTTTCATTTTGTAAATCAAAGTTCATAATTGTTATATAACATACCTACAAAGACTCGCTAACAGCATTAACCTCAAGTTGGAAAAAAAAAACTTATTAAAATAGATTCAAAGAAATTCTGCTTTTAATATAACGCATCAGAAATATGGGAGACCAGGTTCCTGCCCACCCGAGAAATTTCACTATCAAAAAATGTGTTTTTTAAAGTAAAAAAAAGTTTACACAAATATATTTGTTCAAAGCTAGTCAAGAATCTGTATCTCTATTGAACCACAGTATATAAATTTCGAAAGTAGAAAATAAAAGTCACACTCTATTTCCTAAGCTTTTTATAAGCTCAGTTTTACTATTCACATAAATAAAGATGCCCGTAACCGGGACCGGGGGCGCGAAGTCAATCACACGTCAGTGAAAAAATTCGCTTCAAACAAAAACTTTCCTTTGTGAGCCGCTTAAGAATACATTTTATTTTCCTCTGAGATTTAATGAAAACGCATTTACATTACGCAGCTATTTTCTTTTGTGAAAAAAAAACTAGACGCAGGAATTGCAATTTTAAAGGGAATTGTAGCTACAGATGCCTACCTTCGATTTATTTTGTCAAAACACAAGATTTTTCCACAGAAGCTGTTACTTTCGATAATGATACAAGGATTGAATTTAAAAACATCCTCTTTTAACGGACGTCTCTATTAAAGTCGGCTTCACTCTGTGATATATATGTTAATTAGTCCTTTAGTAATATTTACTTGTAAGTAGACGTCCAGCGATTATTACCAAGACAAAGTTGATCAAATTTTTTTTAGTTATTTTTTTTATGAAAAAATATGACAATGCTAAAGAGCGGCATTGGATTCCGTTAAAAATTACAATCAATCAATATTATAATCAAAAAACTATTTCCTTATAATCGAGCTAGAACATAATTATATACGGTTATTTATTTTATTAAACATGTATTAGTTCGCGTTTGTTAACTTTGATTAAACTATTACCAGATTAAACTTATATAATATCAAATATTTTGAAACAAATCAAACATTTCCATCATGAACATTCTCATACTAATTAACCTGCGGTATACATTTCAAATAAAGCTTAATATTCAATATTATGCCTATATTGCCAATACAAACGTTAGATAGTAAAATAACCGATATATGAATATTCAATGTATTTTTATAGCAAAATAGCAGACAGACAAACAACAAAGTTATCCTGTAATATTTCTGTCGGTTTCTTTTTGAGCCATGGAACCTTCACGCTTTATCCCTAGCGGGGTAGTCAGAGAAGGCGGAGCGCCAAATTCTACGGTCTCTACATAGCTTTTTCGCCTCGTCCACTGACATCCACCTATTCATACATGCCCTCCGGGGGTCCTCATGATTTTTAAGTGACTTTCCTTTAGTATCTCTGATAATGTGTTTTCGAAGGTCAACCGAGGTCTCCCCTACCGCTCACTACTACTACTCATATAGAATCTAAAAACTAAAAAAGTAAAAAACAGATAAGCTAGTTCTGTTGGTGCCGGTTTCACGCAAAATTGATGCATAAGCCCATATACAAACTTTGTACCAACACATGCAATTGAATAAATACGTACTACATAGTTGTCCCAGCCATCCCAGGCATAAATGTAAACCACAAGGCTAAGTTACGCAAGTAAAACATTAGAGAAAGCAAAGTAATTTGATACACAACACTGACTCGCATACGATTACAATGACAGCAATTTTCCTAAAAGCAAAATTTATATTAATTTTTCATTCAATACCTTGGGGTGTTTCATCATCATCTCCTCCTTTTGTGCGGATAAGGAAAATGAGCAAGCAAGCGTAATGTGACTTTTTTTATTCAATCGCAAAAGATGTGGATTACAACAGAACAGTATGAGTAGGTAGCTCAGTACTTTGATAGATTAAATGTTGAAATGAATTATTTAATTTGAATCGAGCAAGCGCGAATAGAAGTGTTCGTATGAATATCATAATCGAAATTTCAATCTTCAGAATTTTATATGTTTTAGTAATCTTTCAATTTGAACGGTTATTTTAATTTTTGTGTATAATATGTAGATTTTATAGAGATGCGTGTGTATGTAAAGACGATGGTTGTGGGTTCGATTCCCACTTGAGGGAGTGAAATGTTTTATATTTTCAGTTTTTTTTTCTCTTCCAGGCATCTCTGCTTACCAGGCAAAGAAAGGCGTAGAGCTCCGTCATTTAACATGTAAGATTAATTGTACTTACATGTACATAGAAATAGAATATTTTACTTAATTTAATAACATACACATTTCATAAACAACGACAAATATAAATTTAGCTCTTATAGAGTAGTTTAAGATCTCCTCGACACTGTTACGTTTAAAATATAATCATTATTATTAATACCTATATTACAATTTTAATATGAAAATACATCGTTTCAAAAACACTTGTATATCACTTTATGCCATATAAAGCTGCAAGATTTATAACTAGCTACACTGATATGAAACAAACAAAATTTGTAACAAATTGTAAAACTTCGAGTGAACATTATGTAAAATATTTTATTCTTTGTAGTCTACAGAAATAAAACATGGGTCTTAGAGAATTACCCCAATCCAGTTAGTAGTTTACTTGAAGAGCACGTCTACAGAATTTGATTAAGTGCGAGTCGATGAAAAGCGAATAAATTCATAAAATTATTCATCGAGTAGAACTAATAGTGTTGCGGCTCTGAATATTTCAACGAAATAAGGGTGCTTATTATAATTTACATATTCAATTTGAGACCGAAGTGACGCAGGGATTCAATGGTGTGACGGTTGTGAGTTCGATTCTCACTCGAGGGAATGTTCTCTTCTCTCTGGCACCAAGGCAACAACCCGGCGTTGAATGCCGCCACTCAAAACGCAATGCAATATTATATTTATATAGTGAGATATTTGCGTCCATCACTATGATAAAAGTCTTTATAGTTGTTGTTTATTTATTGGAGACCAACAAAGCTGTCTCAAAAGTATAATGAATTAAAATGTACATGAGTATAAAATAAATATGTTTATTTCTTACTTCTTTTTAGAAATGTATGAAGATTTAAACGTAGAATAATTTGAACCCTTCTTTATCGACGTTCTATTGATGAAAATATAAGGCCGAGAGGTCAGAGCGCTTAGACGGTTTCCAAAATGCGCGGTTTTTTTTTTTTTTTTTATGGTATAAGGACAAGGCAAACGAGCGTTCGGGTCACCTGATGGTTTTTACGTAAGGTAAAAAATAACATTCTAAAACAGTTTTTGCTTTCCTCAATGTATTTGTTTGTTTATATTTGAATGTTTTTAACTTGAAAAATGTAAAAAATATTATTTATTATAATAACAATCTTGAAACCCCAAGATGATTAGTTATACTAAAATAAAAACCAATTATGATTATCCGTACAATACAAGGTGTTATACTCCTACGAGTACATACGCACTCAAAGACAAACCGCACCCAAGCTCGACGTTTGTTTAAGGAGTCTGTAGTTTTTGCCAAGTAATTTGGCAGACGCGGGAGCCAGATAGACGTTATTTACTGAGGCTTCACGACCGCTG
>DWGR01001306.1:0-16698 GCA_018247715.1 Heliconius burneyi | reverse complement strand
ATCCAGAATGAAGAAGGCCGTTTGAATAAATACTGCCTTTTGCGTATGGCCCTTTAACTGCCGGCCGGTTTTAATTTCTTCGCTTTAGTGTTGATGCAAAGCGTGGCGTAGAGTTTCCTCACTCAACAGGTAATGCTTTTAGAATACAGCGGGAATTTTACTTAACACTAGGTTCCCTTTGCCCTGCTACATGCGGCATACATCGGAAGCTAAAAGAAAGGCTAATATTTAAATTGAAATACACTAAGATTTTGTTAAGTATATATTTTATATCAAACACTACTAGTCATTGATACAAGTGATATACGCGATATCACAATTGTCACAAGTATATATAGATAGAATTAAAATATTAATACTAAAATATGTTTCGCGAGCACAGGGAAGTATATACAATAAATAACATTACTATTCCACTTAAGTTTCGCTTTAAACGGCTGTATGCAATTGCTTGAAGTTTGGTGATAATATAAGCTAGTTAGCACGTTTTAGTATGCATTATGTACATACGTATATAGCAATACTAGCGACCGATACGTGGCTTCGCCCGCTTTAAACTTTTTATACAACATTTTTTGTTATTATTCAAATGTATAAGCTGTAACTGTAAAGTTTCATCTAAATTAGTTTAGTGGTTTTTGTGTGAAATTAGAACATATATCTACCGTAACAAACTGTCGCATTTATAATATTATTGAGATCCAGTTATGTATTTGAAATAGCAATCGATGACGTAATCACTCTTGACGATACTAGAAGAAGTACTTATATGTGCAATACATATAATAATTTCTTTACGCTTTACTCTCACGCTATATCCTACATATAGTATAGGTTGAGGGAACCTACTTTTAAGACACTCTGTTCCCCAATTTAGTATTTGGAGGCGTTGCATGTTGCTGTGGGCTTTTTACCTTAGTGCCAGGGTGAAGAAATGAAAATATTAAGAAGTTTTTTATATGTACGTAAAAATCTTATAGACTCAATATATTGGTATAAATATGGATGACACTTTGTTCATAATTAAACTTCAATACATTAAGCGTACATCGTGGTTTGAACTTTGAACTACAAAGTTTCACGAAGTGACTGGAACACCATTAGTGTCGCCTTAATTAGAAAACTGAAAGCGACCCTGTAATTAATAGGTCCTGTCGTTAGGATAATATGAAAATGAGTCGAAATTGTACTAAAATAAAAATAATTTTAAAAGTTTTTGGAATAGAAATATATCTATTTGTCTATTGATAACATTGAAAACGTTACTGCTGAATGGTATAACATTAACAATGTTGATTAATTAGAAATCCTTATTTTTCAGTTTAACGCGGAAATTCCGTAGATAGTAATTAATGTAGGTAGAGGGAAACTGGTGTTGAGATACTACCATTACCTAGTTTTTCCAGAGCTCTGGAGGCATATCGTGTTGAGTAGCAGTGTTCAACGCCGTGCTTTGCCTCGTTATCTAAGTGAGGAAATGAAAACTATAAGTATTTAATTTTCTCGAGGGAATCAAACCCGCAACTGGATGTGTTTACAGTCGCAAGTAACTCTGCACGGCCGCTTATTAAAGTATATAATAAATATTTAAGAGATCCTTAAGCAAAATAACACATTGTAGTGAGCTTCCTTAAGCATCTGTCATAAATGTAGCATTTACTTTATGACCAATTTTCTGTTCGTATCAACACCTGGTTTACATAAAAATGTACTTGTACTGTGTAAATATACTTGTACTATGGTCCATCAAAAATATATTTTTTAAAACAACAAATTATCATAAATAATAAGCTTTAGCTTGAAAAATTTATTTATAAAAGTTATTTTTTTCTCCCGTCGATCATAATTACGTAGAACGTGAGAGCTGATATTTTTTTAATAAATAAATTTTTAACAAAAACAAAAACCGACTTCTAACAACGAACTAAAAAGTAACAAAATAATTTTACAAAAATTTTATGCCGGTGCCAAGTAAGACAAACTGGCTTAGTAATTTGATATTGTAGTAAGATCGTTGGAGCCTTAACTTGACACCGACTTCAAAATTATAAAATTTTGACCAGATCCCATAATCGGTTGATGCCACATTGAGTTATTCGCCGATTTGTCACGTACATACCGAATGCAAATATAAGACTTTTGTGATTTTCTCATAGATACCATTATCAGAAAAAAATGGGACCACATGGGAAGCACTACCTTTCAATAAACAAAAATTCATCAAAATCGGTTCACCCAGTCAAAAGTTATGAGGTAACAAACATAAAAAAAAGTAGCGTTCCAGTCACACCCTTGTGCTGCTCATAAGGTAAAAGTCATAATTTTCAGTGTTCTAGAATAACTTATCTATCAAATATTTAAGGACTATCGCGCTTAATCGCTAGAATTTCCTTTAAAAGTCACGTTCGTACCATTAGAGAATTTGTAAGAGAGATTATTACCCTTCGAATACTTGCTGATGATGGACCAATATTTTCTACTCGCTTTACTTTTGTTTATTACTGAGGTTCTTTTGACGCGAAATCTGTAAATATAGCCTCTTTTACAAGAAAAACATCAAAAATAAAATTTCTAGAGTGTATCTTACTTCTGAGTAATATTTGCAAATTTTTATTGTATCTATAAATTTGTATATTAAATTTTCACAGTCCATTTCAAATGAATTATAATAATGATGAAATAAATTTCAACACGAAGTAATTGACTAGACTGGCGCACACGAAAGTCGTAAACAATTAATTAAATTTTATGGAAATAATTTACAATTTACGAACATTTTTTAATTAAATATACCAAGTAAATTTTTATATCTATGGATAATAATAAATCTTAGATTTTACTTAGTTTTTATTTTAGTAGTGGTGTCTGTAACATAATTGAGTACATATATTTCCTTAAAAAAATGTAGTATGCAAAAAAAAAATCGTACAATATTTTTCGAATGACACTTTTAATTTCGATTGTACTTATGCATACTAAATATTTGAAAATATTTTTTTTATTCACCATGCTTCATGCATTGATGCATTTATTTCACTGCGTGAAGATTCACAACGGAGAGAATGGAGTGTTTTAACATTATAGTCTAAGAGGTTACTGGATTTTTTATAACGATCAGACATTCGTCAAGATTGACTTCTATAGAGTTGTCCCTCATGTTAATGGTTTTGGTCTGTCTTCTATCAGTGTTTTCTTCATCTATTTGACTTTCTTATCAAAATATTTGTTATAAATATTTAAAAAGAAATGTTTTATAATATTAAACAAATAATTCAATGCATTCAAAAATTCTACATACCATTTCACGTATAACGTGTATTTGAAAGTATAATCGTGTAATCTAATAAAAAGTAAAGCCCGACAATGGCGGTCCACAAAAATATATATTTTCTCTTTGCATTTGTACAAATTAATATACATTTAACTTTGTACGAATACAGAATGTTGCCGACCTAGTTCGCAATTGCTACTCGTCGGTTGAATTTCAGTTTTTCCTGAACTTGCTTTTGTTCTCAAACTTTTAGCGAAAACTCTTTAATTTTAAGGTTCGCGATTGCAGCCCAAAGATGAAATCATATTAAATTTTGATTTTTAGCACAAATGACGTCAATTTGTGTATTATTTAGTTTTTATTTAACTTTAATAGAGGCTATCGTGGCGCAGCGGCACAATGGTGTGACTGTAACGCGACGGTTGTGGGTTCGATCTCCACGGAAGGAAGTGAAATATTTTTTTACGTTTATCTTTCTATTTTCTTCGCTCTGGTGTCGAGGCAAAGCGCGGCGTTAAGTTCTGCCACTCAACACGCAATGTCTCTAGAATTCGGCAGAAAGTGGGGAACGAAGTATCTTAGCACTAGGTCCCCTCTGCCTACCCTGTTGTGCCTTGCCTCGACACCAGAGCGAAGAAATGGAAATATAAACGTAAATAAATATTTCACTTCTTCGAGTGGAGATCGAACCCACAACCAGTCGATTTTGCAGCGCACGAAGTCACACCCTTGTGCCGCTGCGCCACAACGGCCAAAAATAAATAAAAGCTTTTGTAATTTCATAAAATTATTATTTTTGTTTTAGTACAACTTATCTTTTGAATAAAAGCTTATTTTAACAGAGTTTTTGATTTGGGCGAAGCTCAACACCGCGCTTTTCCTCGTTACCGTAGCAAGGAAAATGAAAATATTAAATAGTACTATAAATGATATCTTATCTTATCTTTCATCTCTAATAAGATGTAAAACATGTATTATATCAATAAAGTTGTTTAATTAGATACATACTCGTATATTAATGACAACATATCTATATACAAACGCCTTCAAGCCGAGATCGTTCCATGTGAAATTAATTTTCATCAATTTCCTTTGGTACGTATTAAAATATTTAATTACATTTTATGGTTCGACTATGAAATAGGCTTTTAATAGCTCAAGCTTATGGTTGTAAGTAAAACAGTTTATTTACCAATATTTTTTATTGTGGTAAATTAGTATTTACAAAATATATAGTGATTAGTCACTCTGTTTTAATAAAAAAATATAAATTACAATATTTTGTACATAAACTTACTGTGGCTAGGCGTGGCGGAGAGGCACAAGCGTGTGACTGTAAACGCGACTGGTTGAGGGTTCGATTCCCACTCGAAGAAATGAAATTTGTAATATTTTGATTTTCCTCGCTCTGGTAACGAGAGGGACTTTGAGTTCCGCCTCTTAACAGGATTTTTATGCAAAAAGACATGGCAAACGAGCGTACGGGTCACCCGATAGTAAATGATCACCGCCGCCCACGGCGGCGTTGATCTGGGGCGTTTCCAGCTACTGAGGTGGTTGGGCACCGGAGCCCGGCGTTACCTAATGTGAAACGCAAAGACATAAAGCCACTACTTCACGTCGGTTTTAAATGCCGGAGGTGGTAATGATCTGGTCGAGTCTGCCCATGTGTGTTGCCATTGCTGGCGACGTGACTCTCCCACTCGTACTTTAGTCGCCTCTTACGACACCTCTAGTACCAGGATGTTCCTATTCTAAGCCGGGAAAACACGGGCAAACACACACACACACTTTGATTCCAGAATTTACCAAAAAATTGTAAACGGAGAGTCTTAACACTAGGCTCCCTCTACCATATATCTATACGGGATACAGCATAAATAAAAAAAACATATTACGAATACAAATAAAACCACCACCACTTTTTTACCACTAGGAAAATCTCATACCTTCCATAAATCAAACACGCCTCGCAATTACGAAGAGAGCAATTAATGCTGTAGAAACTTGCTGTCGTAAGCCTGTTCATATTTCAATTTGTACATTGTCCTTACACTTGACTGAATTTTCTTTTTTCTTCTTTCAAGAGCACTCGAATTTTCTCAATTAATTGGACAAGTGTAATCGATTTATATTGTTCTATAGGGTTCTGTATATGATGGACGTGACGTTTTATTGAAACTCAATCGTACTTTAAACTTCCTTTTCTACTTTGATAAGTAGAAAATTTGTTGTAAACAATAAACACTCCGGAAATTATATATGAAGAAGCGATCTCTTAAAGTAAAAGCTTAAGGAAATTCAATTTTCAATTTGTTTCTTAAATGAATTTGCATTAAAAATAAAATCTAAATAAAAAAATCAGCTTCACGCTGTATCCCGTATACAGCAGGGTAGACAGAAGGAATTTCGTGTTAAGACACTCCTTTCCCCACTGGTTGTGTATTGAGTGGCGTAACTCAGCACCGCACCTGCCTCAACACCAGAGCGAACAAATGAAAATATAAATTTAAATAAATATTTCCTTTCTTCGAGTAGGGATCGAACCTACAACCAGTCGATTTTATAGCACACTTTGTGTCACTGCGCCACGACTGGCCTGTATAATAATAAATTTACTAATAACTTTATTTATTTGTTTTAGAATATTTAGAATATAACAGCTTACTTAATTAGTATCAAAATCTATTTTTAAAACTAGTCTAAATTTAAATCGTAACTCTAACTTGATAAACGAGTCTTGTCAGTCCGATGAAGAAATCTTACATAGCTGACATTACGTAGCATTGATTGATCACATTACATCTCATCAATCATAATATCTAACAACAATTAATTCCTTAGTAAGAGGCAGCCTGCAAAGAATATAAAGTGTGTGACTGTAAAGTGAAGGTTTTGGGTTAGATCTCCACTCGAGGAAATGAAATATTTACTTACGTTTATATTTCCATTTCTTCGCTCTGGTGTAGAGGAAGAACGCGGCGTTGAGTTCTGCAACTTAACACGCAATGCCTCCAGAATTCGGCAGAAAGTGGGAATCGGAGTGTCTCAACACTAGGTTCCCTCAGCTTACCCTGCTGTGTGCGGGATACAGCGTGAAGCTGTTTCAGTTTAATTTTAAACATAAATAAATAACGGTATGTTGTAACAACATTATATTCTTTATTTACTATATGTTTTTTCCTATTTTTTGTTTAGTATTTTTATGTTTCAACGTACACTTTACATAGGATTTCAAAAACGAAATATTTAAGACTAATCAGTATAGCTTTATTGAATTTCAAATTCATATAAATCTGTTGAAGATATGGCATATAAAACAATATATTATTATTTCACGCATGTACGGGATACAGCGTGAAGCTTAAACAAACGTTTGCACATACAAATCAAGCAGTAAATTTCATTTATTATAAAGTAAAATGGCGGACCACTAATTGTTAATTGTAATACATCGACGGAGACCAACCGTGAAAACCAATTACGATAATGATTGTACGCGTTCTACCTCATGAATATTTTAATGTTAAACGAGCGTTAGTGGGTGGAAGATCTGAAAATTAGTACTTTCAGTAATTCAGTTGATTTGGAGCGAACTTTCCATTATAACATGCTATCTGACTCATTTAACAAAGAATAACTGTTTTTTAGAAATATAATATGTAAAATTCAGGCTTGCTTCTTTATAGTTGTTCAGCTAATTTTTAAATATCTTGAAGGCTTAAAGAAAAACTTAAAGGCTTTTAAATATCTTTAAGGCTATTTGCGTCTTAACACCAGACTCTCTCTGCCTACTCTGTTATGTGGGATAGAGCTAGAAAATTATGTTAAATATTTTTCAAAGTTCGAGGCCAAAATATACGATGCGTATATAAAAGCTCTTTGTAATTTTGTAGTTTATGTTAAAACGTGTAACATTATGAGAGAATATTCTGTCTGAAATATTCTAGGTGTTTTGACTGGCGCTGCTTTGATAGATGAACTCTTTTCAAGGTTCAAACTGTTATCTTTGATAATAGCGAATAGGGTTATCAAATACTGTAATATATACAGAATCACTGTTTTTTGAATTATTTTATATTATATCTTTATGAAGCCAGCTATGGCACAGAGTTAAAAACGAGCAATTGCAAATGCGACATATTGTGGGTTCGATTTAGACTCGAGGAAAAGAAATATTAAACATTTTCATTTTGGGAATCTGCGAAATATCTTTCGGTCTTGAGTTTCGCCACCGAATACCTAATGCCTCCAGAATTTAGCGGAAAGTAGAGGACGGAAGTATTTTAATGGGGACAGAGTATTTTGACACTAGATTCCCGAGTTCCCAAGCTATAAGAAAAATCTGTATGAGCTTTTCTCTAAATGCTGAGTTGGCACTGTAATATAAATTTACTGTAAAGACACATACTTTACTTTTAATTTTGCAATCTTTTATATATACATTATGAAATAATAAGTAAAAATATATATATCTTTCTAATTAGACCGCGTAATCTTGTGTAATATATTCCCTCTAGAAATAAGTTCCAACCCATTATTTTTCGAATCCGAGTATTTTAAAATTAGCTAAATAATAATATTGAAATGACCTTTCCTTTTAAAGACATTTAATTATGATAATTTGCACAAACACAAACTCTACATAATTAAATCTTGATTAACAAAGCTCCGAAGAATGCATAGCCAATTTATTTTTTCTCATATATTTTGTTTTCTATTAAATTTTCTTGTAATTTATATACTTACTTATAATAAAATCGTAACTGATCGGTGTTTGTTCATGGAAGATAAGTATATAAAAAATATTTCTTAGCATTAAGTGTTTACCTTATTTCTATATATTATAAATCCATCAATGCGTATTGTAACTTTATCTTAATTGTATTTCGCATGTAGCAGGTGTTAAGACACTCCACACTTTTCGCTTAATTTTGGAGGTTTTGCATGTTGAGTGGAAGAACTTTTGTCTCGTCACCAGAGCGAAAAAGTAGCGACTGTTAGCTCCTTTAGATTAGTCTGATTTGTCGCGGCTTCATATCGCGGCTCGTTTGCTTAGCATAGGTGAAATCCACTCGACGGTCGCAAGCCGGGATTCGTGTCCCGCAGGGGGCGCCCTTACAGTCGTCGACTTCCTCACAGGCAGCCACTTAGTAAAAAAAAGCGAAAAAATTAAAATATTTTACTTCCTCGAGTGCGATCGAACCCACAACCTGTCGTATTTATAGTCACACGCGTGTCCCCCTGCCCTATGACTCGTTCTAAACCTTGGATAAACTTACACATTTTAATTGTTATTTAATTTATTTTGTTGCAACACAAATAAACCGATTGGATGCTTCAATTATTTTCTCTTGATATCTTTAAGTAGAAAGAAGTGTCAAGTAGTACGAACCATTGACGTAGCTTTTTCGTATACTGTATTACGTCGCTTTTACGTATAAATTTCCGCAGAAGTTTTATTGAACGTAAAATAATTGAATTGAGTTTTCCGTTAGCAATTATGTGCAATATAACGGAAATGAAAATTTATTAAGCTATTGGATTGGACTATAGAACATGAGAATATAGCTCTATGTAATTGAAAGCAATCTAGCATTAAGCTTTTTAACTAAATTTAAAAATAATTTTACTTAAAAAGAACTGGAGAAGTCCTTGCTATTTTAATATGAATATGTCTTTATCTGTTTTCTTCAGTTTCACGCTGTATCCTGCATAAAGCAGAGTAGAAGGAACCTAATGCTAAGATACTGCGTTCCCCGAGTGGTGGAACCCTTCGCCAGGCTTTTGTTTTGTTGCCAGGGCAAAGAAGTGAATATTTTAATACATAATAATTACTTGAGTGGGGATCGAACTTAGAAACGTCGCGTTACAGTTATAACCTTGTGCCTCTACGCCACGAGGGCCTTAGCTCAGCTATACCATCTTCTCTATTAATATAATGGTATAACAGTACTGAACGATGAGAACGAGAAACCGATTAGTTTCAGTCATTTTCCTGCGAATAAAGCTCTCCTTTGTTAAAGATCCTTCACATTGTTGATTGTGACCACATACATTGTCGGTTATTTGATTAAAATTCTTCACATTTACTTCTATTGTCTTCTAGCTTCTGTTCAGATTAAACATTGATATTAATATTTCTTATTTACCATATTTCGTATATATGCTATGGCTTATCCTGTTTTAATAAGATTCACCCTATATCTCGCACACAGCAGAGGTCACAGGGAACCTAGAGTTAACACATTCCGTTCCTCACTTAATGTTGACCACACAAAACACAATCTTTAAAAGAAAATCAAAATCAAATCAGCTTTACGCTGTATCCCGCACACAGAAGGGTAGGTAGAAGGAACCTAATGTTAAGACACTCCGTTCCCCACTTTCTGCCGAATTCTGGAGGTAGTTTAATATTTTTAAAAAGAGAATTAGTTAAAAAAAATATTAACTCATATGTATATCAAATTGAATTCAAAAATAAAACAAAGATAAACCAAAATAAAAATAATGTTTTTATTTTATAATAAGAATTAGCAATATAGATTATTATTAATCATTCTTTAAATAGCCAAAAAATCACATGTCAACGAGTTCTCCTAATAACTAGTAAACTAAAACACGTAAAGCTGACAATTCATTACAATCTGCGGTTATCCACTATCGTTAAAGCTATCATGACTTCACAGTCGTTTAGTGTTTGAAGTCTTAATTTAACCTATATGTAATTTTATAGGTAATAATTACCAAATTTAAATGAAACTATTGTTCGAGGCCAGTCGAGGCACAGGGGCAATAGTGTGTGACTGTAGACGCGACTGGTTGTGGATTCGATGACCACTCGAGGACATGAAATAATTATTTAATTTTTAATTTTTTCGCTCTGTTGTAATGCAAAGCACGGTGTTGAGTTCCGTCACTCAACATGCAATGACTCCACAATTCGGCGAAAAGTGAGATGTTTAGTAAATTGAAAGAAAAGGGAAAATCTTAATATTTTGTTTTAGAATAGATATAACTTTGTCAAAGGTAAGGTATGTAAAATAACTACAAAAACAAAATTAATTATAACCAATCAACACTCAGAGTCCTGCCGCCCACATTTAAAAGGTTAATTGCTAAACCCTTACCACCACACTACATAGATACATCGCTTATTTGTTATTCCCTCTGTAGCTTTTAGCTGAAAATGTGAAATGAAAACGGTTTTGTTTTTCATTATTTCATTTGTATTATTATTAGATGCAATTAGGAGAGACTTTGTGCATAGCTTATTTAGATTAGCAACATTTAGTGCAAGCCATGTATGTGCAATGGAAAAGCGTCTGTCGCGAATGTAAAATTTATATGTAGCGCTAGTCTTTTAAAATTTTTTACTCATTAATGTAAATTTTCTTAAGCACAACAACATCCTGTTATATATAATATAACGAAGCTTTAAAAGCGTTTCTAACAAAATTATTGTTCTTATTTAAAGGAAATTTTGAAATTTTCCACAATATGATTGTACTATTTTTTAACTATCAAAGAGTCTGTCTATGAAACGAGACAGGTGTAATGCGTTAGGTCGAATACGAGCGATTTTTTTCCTGAGATTAGCGTATTTAATCAAACGCACTCTATAACTTTGAAATATTTGTATAAATCTATGGAAAAAGTGGTATCACAGCTTAAGAGTTAAATAATATTGAATAAGTAATATCATGTAAATTGCTTTGTGTATATTTAATACAAAGCTGTACGCAAAATGTAACTAACTTCTTAAGCAAAGTTCGAACAGAAATAATTTAATCTCACTAGAGGGAATTGAATTACGACTTGAGTTTAAGTTTAATTTGAGTCTAGTTTAAAATTTAATTTCTAAGTAAATCTACCGTATCGATGAATAAGCCTTTTATGGTATTTAGCAAAAAATATATACTCGTATATGTAAAATAAAAAGATATGTCTTTTTATTTTAAACTTTAACGTAGCGGGACTTGAACCCGCGGCTCTTGGAAACCGTGCAAGTATAGCTAATATGCAATACACAATCATGCCATACTGTTAAATTTATTTGTTGTTTCATTTGAATTAATTTATTTTTATGCTTATAAAACATTATATTTTTATTTTTGGTGTAGATTCTATTTATTAACTATTTATATATATTATAGTAATTATTGTTTTTTTTTAATTTCTTCTGGAAAAATTTAATAGAAATATCCAAAAATAAAAATATTTATTCATTTTACAAAAAAATATATACATATTACACTAATGTTGACATAACATATATACCACAACGAAGGCAATCCACATTTATTAAACACATTACCCCTCGTTTAATAGCCGTTATCGAGTAAAAAATAATCCAAAAACCGTTATACCCATTCCAGCTATAATTCTCCACAAAAGGATTCACAATATCCCCGCACCTCGGCGCGACGGGGCCCAATCGTCAAAACCAGCATTCCCCTGCGATCGCCAACACTTCAGGAGCATCTATCAAAGCTTGTACTTTTCTCTTCAGGGGCGAGGTACTCTCACTCCTCCCCGCCCAATGACGCTGTCAATACCAGTCCAGGTCAACAGCAACAAGTCCATTCGAAAAAAACCCCACAATATCCCGATTCTAAAACAGAAATGTGTACACATTTTCTGACATCCCTTTCGTATAAAAACAAGGGACATTGTTGACTTGAGTTCGTAGCGCTCGCGGCTTCAGTTTAAACCTGCGTCACCGCGTGAACCTTTCATGTGTCAGTATAGTCAACTCTTTGTGATTTTCTGCTTTTATTTGGTTTTAGGGTTCCGTGCCTCAAACGGTAAAGCGTAAGCCAGTTGTTGTTACCATCAGTTTGTTGTTACCTTGTTGTTCGTCTGTTCGTATGTCAAGTCGTGGACCGAGTATAGCGTGGTAGCGTGAAGGAAATTTATATAGAATATTTAAATCTATGGCTTATTGCAGCATAGAAAAAATTAAGCTTCTAATTTAACGCGATCAAACTAAGCATTGTATGAAAAGACCATAAGCAAAGGAAACACTTTGAAAATGTGAAAATTTGTAGATATTTCATAGAAAAAACCTTTACAAATTTATATTTGTAGTTCATTTCATATAAAATGAGTACACGTACACTCAAATTTAAGTTTGCCAACTTTTGTTACTTCTCGTTGACGTACGGAAGCCTTGGTGAGCGAGTACATTTCACACTTGACCTGGTTTTTTGTTATAACATGTCAATTACGTTTGAGACGTCTTAGACCCGTATTTATAAACCGATCTCAAATCTAAGATCGAGTTAGAAAAGCCATTGTCATACATAAGTTATAAATTTATGAATGGTTGTCTATCTACGCCTACCGGTTACGGTTACAACTTAAAAGAAAACAAATGTTTTAGCGAAAAACATTTATTTTACCTTGCATAGAAAATGGAAATTGTATATCTTCTACCGTTCACCTCATTACTTCTGAAAGATATCTTACAGGTATATGACATGAAAATATAAGAGTACTATATTTACTAAATGAGGGTTGTTCGTGTGCTTATTATACTGTAAGTAAGACAACATGGCCATGTCAACACAGGTTGAGTGGATGAAGTAGAAATAATTTATATGGACTCGTATAAGCTTGTATTTCCGCATGTAGTTCTAACATTTTTGGAATATTTTTTTCAGCTTTACTCTGCATCTGGTATTTAGCAGAGTAGGCAGTCTTAGTGTTATAACACTTCGTTCCCCACTCTACGTCGAATTTTTCGAGGCATTGCTTGTTGAGTGACGGAATTCAACGCCGGGCGTAGGAAAATATCTAATATTTAATTTTCTCGAATGAGAATCAAATTCACTGTCGCGTTTGCAGTCATAATTTTTGCCCCTGAAGTACGAATGGCCTCTACATTGCTTATATCTCTATATTGCTTTTAAAATGAGAAGGAAATAACTTTTAACTTAATTAAAATATTCATGTCATTTTAATATGACAGGAATAACATATATATTTTCTATTTATAACTTTATTTTATAACACCGCCATGTTTTTTAAGTCCATTTCCGTCATGGGCGATAGTCCATTTCCGGCGAAGGCGAGTCAAAAACATAGTCCCATATCAGGCTTCATTTAAATATTAATCAATAGAAATAGAAATAATGTAACATGTTTCAGATTTAGGATACCAGTAGGTACATAATAGCCTATCGCCTATACAACTTGTCTAGTAGTAGCGAGGCAAATGGCAGCTATTGTTGTTAGCCGGACACCGGCGCGTACGTGAAGTTGGGCGGAAAATATTAATGAAAACAGCAGATTCAATTAATACACCGTCCAGTAATAATATTTAGAATATTACTAAGAATGGCAAAAAAGATTTATGATGGAAAAGTGAGAGGGAAGAGAGGTAGGTGGAGACCTCGGCTAACCTTCGAAAACTCAGTATCAAATATACTGGAGGAAGGTCACGTAAAAAGCATGAGGACCCCCCGAAGGGCATTTAAGATGACAGTGGACGAGGCGAAAGAGGTATGTAGAGACCGTAGCGTTTGGCGCTCCGTTCTCTCTGACCCCGCTAGGGATAAAGCGTGAAGTTAAGTTATATTACAATTTTTTTATATTGCTATAGGGTATTGTTATTTAAATTAATACAGATACGGATTAGATTAGATTGCTTGTTCATAGTACATTAATTTATATAAAGCTTCTCGCTGTAGCCAGGTTGGTAAAGGTAACCCAGTATTAAGACTTTTTGTCGAATTTTCGAAGCATTGTTTGTTGAGCGGAACTCAATGGTGCATTTTCTCTTGTTACTAAAACGAAGGAATGAAAAATATTACTAAATAATAATTCATATGCCCGAGTGGGTATCGAACCCACAACCGTTGTGTTTACAGTTTCAAGTTTCTGCCACTGCGCTATGATAGCTCAATAATATAAATCACACTTTTACTATAGTACAATTCTCCATATACAAAGTAGGTATATACCATAAAAGATTTATATTCGACATGCCCATATTTGGTGCTTCCATCTACCATATGATAAATCAACGGAATAAATTTCAATTGTAATTCTACATTTAAGTACATAAACAGGTAGGCAAAGGATATCATTCGATATTATTATCGATTAGAGGCCAGACGTGGCGCAAGGGCACATGAGTATAACTGTGAGTCAAAGCTTGTGGGTTCGATTTTCACTCGAGGAAATTAAATATTTAATATTTTCATTTCTTCGCCCTGATGTTGAGGCAATGCGAGACGTTGAGTTGCGCCACTCAAAAATGACTCTAGAATTTGGCCGAAAATTGGAAACGGGTCTCACCACTAGGCTACTCTACCTCTGTCTACCCTGTATGCTTGCGTGTTGTTGCTGCTGTAGCTAAAAATTTATCGATTCTAACTTTATTATTAATAAAAAATCAATTTCACAAAAAACATAACAAAATATAGCTGAAAATAAGAAATAATATCTCTTTGTTTTTATATGATAATGTAATGTAAAGGGCATGTGGTATAAATAAAACAAAGCTATCGCTGCTCCATTTATTTATGAGTAAGAGTATAATTGAGTTCTCGGTACTTTACAACATTGTATACAGCAGCACTAACATTTGATGGTTAGAATTTTAAATTATTAGATTTTTAAAAATAATGAAATATTCCGCTTAGAGATTTTAAATTGTATTTAGTCTAGGTATAGATGCTGGTTGGTCGTATATTGGCCTGAACATGTTGAGGCCAGTCTGGGCGCAGGGGTAAGTGTTGGGCTTATAATGAGAAACGTTGAGGATGCGATTATTACTTTAGGAAATGAAGTATCTAATATTTTCATTTTCTCGCTCTAGTATCAGAGCAAAGTGCAGCGTTCAGTTCCGCTACTCAATTCCCTCGAACTTTAGCGGAAAGTGTTGTCTTAATAGAAACGATGTATCTTAACACTGGGTTCCTTGGTTCCCTCTGCTTACCCAGTCAGAATATAGCAAAAAAAAATTATAGTACACGATCTACATGCCCTTTGTTATAAATTATCTTAGTACAAATTTATACATTATATTATCCTGCCATTCAACACGCAATGCCTTCAGGACTCCGCAGAAAATGGGAAACAGAGTGTCTTGACACTAGGTTCCCTCTGCCGACCCTGCTGTGTGCGGGATACAGCGTGAAGCTGATTTGATTTGATTTATACTAGTTGTAAGTCCTTATCCCGTTTTTATCTTAATATAAGAAGTTCTCATCTCATCCTACTTGACCTTAACGATCTAAGTAGATCAACAAAGTTAAGTGGCCAGACCGCCATTTGTATGAGGAAATTTACTCCGTCACTAAAGTTAGGTTTTTTTGAAGAACTAGGTATCGATCTTTTACGTCATCATTTAAAGAATTTTATATATTACATCAATATTGAATAGAAATAATAATAGTTGCTAAAATATATATATTGCAGCGTTGAGTTCCGCCACTAAACACGCGATGCCTCAAAAAATTGTGGATGGAACAAAACGGAGTGTCTTAACACTAGGTTCCATTTGCCTACCCTGCTATATGCGGGATACAGCATGAAGCGCTAAGAGCTGCTAAACTCAACCCAGAAATTTCTGCTGTCTTGGTTCATTCATAGCTATTTCCAAATAATAATCGAACCTATTACCATCATCAATATTATATATTCCAATAAATAGCATTAAGCACTGTTTCAGATTTAATCTAATAATATTAGAGTAAAAAGGTTATCTTTAATGTTCTAGATGCTCGCGCTAAATTACTTTAAAAGGAATTAGGTTAGGTAGGTAACTTTTTACTGTTAATGCTATCGGTAACCTAATTTGCAGGTGAATACTCATACTATGATAACGAGAACGCTGGGTATTTTCATTGTGTTAAATGAATTTGTGTTGAAATATTTAAATTATTCTTATATTGAAGCCCCCCCCCACTTGAGCAAATTAATTATTTATTTATTAATATTTTTATTCTTTACTGTGATATCAAGGCAAAAAGCCCAGCGTTGAGTTCCCCCACTCAACACGCAAGGCCTCTTAAAATCCGGTGCCAAGTGAGTGATGGAATATCTCAAACTTATGTTCCCTCTGCCAACCCTTCAAATATTTTTATAATAGAACTATTATAAGATACTTGAAGAATTTAATATATAACTTATTTTAGTAATTTAAAGTGTAAATCTTTGAATAAAATAATTAACTGACTGTATCGACACTGAGAAACAGAGTGTCTTACCACTAGGTTCCCACTGCCTACTCTGATGTGTGCAGGATACGTAACCCCGAAAAAAATGACTTAACCTCACGCTTCACGCTTGGTCAGAGAGGACGGAGCGCCAAATGCTACGGTCTCTACATACTTCTTTCACCTCGTCCACTCTCATCAATCTCTTCATACATGCCTTTCGTGGGATCCTCATGCTTTTTATGTGACCTTCCTGCA
>DWGR01001305.1:0-16698 GCA_018247715.1 Heliconius burneyi | reverse complement strand
CACCAAGTATTGTGACTCTGACCTGCGTTGAGCATTGAGCGATTCTTGATGACTACATTGGGAGGTTTCCCAGTGTGGAAATTGAACTTACAACCTATCGCGTTTACAATGACTCATAGTGAATGAAGAAAAAATCAGTTTCACGCTTTATCCCGCACACGGCAGGGTAGACAGAGGGAACATAGTGTTAATACACTCCGTTCCCCACTTTCTGCCTAATTCTGGAGGCATTGCGTGTTGCGTAGCAGAACTCAACGCCGCGCTTACCTCGATATCAGAGCGAAGAAATGGAAATATAAATGTAAGTAAATATTTCACTTCCTCGAGTGGGAATCGAACCCGCAACCAGTCGACTTTGCAGCGCACGAAGTCACACCCTTGTGCTACTGCGCCACGACGGCCTCAAGTGACCTAAATTACACTTATCAACAAAATACATAAGTACTAATATTACAAACGAAGTTTTCACCACAACCATTTAAACGTCCCCACAGATCAAGAATATGAATTATTAAATATATACATTATAGATGCTAAGACCACTAAGGCAGTCCGTTTGTAACTTTTGTCGAACTGCCAACAGGCGGCGCTCAATGGCACAGCACGTTTTACCATTGCAAATACGTAGAAACTGTTTGTGGACCTCCGGGATTTAGCTGACGGTCGCACGTAACAGATGCAATCGTGTATTTGACCGCAGAGCATCAAATCTATAGCGAATAGTTTACTCTCGTGGGTATCTCGATATCATATTTTCCATATCGTGAACTGAATTTTAATATGAGTTTTAGTTTTTGAATTTGATATTTGAGGATTTTAATTAAGTGTCAAATTTTGTTAAAGCAAAAGTCAAAAAAATCAAATTAAATCAGCTTCACGCTGTATCCCACACAGGGTAGGCAGAGGGAACCTAGTGTTAAGACACTCCGTTCCCCACTTTCTCCCGAATTCTGGAGGCATTGCGTGTTGAGTGGCAGAACTCAACGCCATGCTTGGCCTCGACACCAGAGCAAAGAAATGGAAATATAAACATAAATAAATATTTCACTTCCTCGAGTGGGGATCAAACCCACAACCGTCGCGTTACCCTTGTGCCGCTGCGCCACGTCGGCCTCTATCATAGAGGATATATAGAACAATGATATAAGAATTATAACAAATAAGTTATCATCAGAAGAAATTCACGTTTTGGAAGACGACTTTTAGTCACTCACCAGTTGCACTAACACCGTGGTTAAAAGATTAGCTGAGAGCTATCTATATATGACACATTAAAAGTCTTCGAGATAATTCTAACTCAAAATACTGAAGTACATCAGAAGGTTGCATCGAAATGATTAACATGATATAATATAACCCATGGTCATCCTCAGCCTATGCAAGGTAAACATATTTTATAATATATGTTAAAGCAGTAGCTCCTGAGATTTGCACGTTTAAGCAAACAAATTTTTATTCTAAATATTGTTAGATATTCGGATTAGACAAAGGGGACTTAATACTCAATTATTTTTAAGTAAGAAACTTTTGTTACTTGCATGTCATTTCTAAACTAGTTCACAGTCATCGTGTACGTCATTGATATGCAAGAGCAGTGACCAATAGTGTACATTGGAAGGTTGTTTATTAATTTTTCTATGGTCGATGGTTATCTTAAGCATTTCCCTTATCAGGTTTCCCAAGTAATTATAAATTCCTATAAGGCACAAAACGCAAATCGCATCCGGTTTCAGTAAAGTGTCTCAACAGTAGGCTTCCATGTTCCCTCAGACTATCCTGCCATTTGCGGGATACAGCGTGAAAAGCAATATCATAAAAATAAGACAAAAAGGGGACTTGAAGGCGTGAAGAAAAAATAAACAGATTTAAAAATCTTTTACTGCAAGTTTTAGAAAACATTTTTATTATTTATCAAATTGCGTAACACAAAAATGCTTTAAGAATACTACAAATTTATTTTACCAGAAGTAAATTGCTACAAAATGTAAAAATCTCAAACATTAAATCCAAGATGGAATTACGAATTCATCGTAATATTTTGAGTACTTAAGCACAAGGTTTTGAATTCTAAAAGGGAATCTTCAGTGTCGCGTAAGCGTTATAAGAACATTTGGCTCTTAACCAGCGAACAACGATGCAAGTGGGAAATTTGCTAACTTTTGAAGCACTTTAAGTAATATATACTTTTGAATAATCAATTAACATTTATTCTTACTACAGCAAAAAATAAAACAAGTTTTAATATTTTAAAGTGTAATCTAAAGTGAAAGGCAGTCGTGGCGCAGCGCCACAAGGGCGTGACTGTAACACCACGGTTGTGGGTACGGTCCCCACTGGGGGAGTGAAATATTTATTTATGTTTATATTTCTATTTCTTGGCTCTGGCGATGAGGCAAAGCGCAGCGTTGAGTTCTGCCACTCAACACACAATGCCTCCAGAATTCGGCAGAAAGAAAAGTAAAAATCATAAAAAAATTTCGATTGCTAAGAGGCTTGATAAGAACGTATAGCTTAGTGGTTAGAGTGCTTGGATGGTTTTAAAGAGACGCGAGGTACAGTCCCGATCTGCCTAAATTCTTATACGTTTTCGATAATAAGAACTAAATATATTTTGTTACGGGTAGATGTTTTAAATTGTATGACATCCATTAATCATCACATTAGCTGTCATTTTGATTACATATTATATTAAATAATTCAAACAAAAAATTAAAACAGAAATCAAATAAATATTAAAATAATAGTCTTGACGAAAACTGGTTGAATTCCAACCTCTAAAAGGAGAATTGGCAGGCCAAAATAGAGATGACTAGATGACTTTATTGTTATTTATATTACTGTTGATTTTTTAGAAAATGGTGGCAATGAAAAATATTTACTTTATAAAGTAAGTTATAATATAAATATTTACCTTATAAAACGTTAAAGGCGTCAACGACAAATCAAGCGCGTAAAATTAAGATTTATACAGAATGTAAAGCGATCGACGGATTAACGGTTATCTATGGGTAGAAGACCTCAGTACCTATCAGTTTCACCCCTAGTATGTAAGCCGATTTTTTAAAAAATATTTTTTACACAAATTACCGAGACCTGTGTGAAGCTAATATATACTCGTATATATATATATATATATATATATATATATATATATATATATAACTTCGTATAATATTTTATGTATTTTTGACACATTCATATTTAAGCAAGCCTTTCATACTTTATTCTCCCGAATACAGTTGTAATACTCTATTCTTTTCAATGCGGACCGGCAAAACTAAAACTGTAAACACGTTACAAGCGAACCAAGTGCAGAACTACATCGAACTAAAACAGACCAAACTAATATAAAACTGGGAGCAAAGGGAAGTACAGTATCGGGACAAGAGGCGTTCACAACTTGAACTACTTTGTACGTGTAAATCGATGCATTTTGATTTATGTAATAACCTATACATATACTTACAATTTCTATATTTCTTTTTCATAGATATTTTTAGGCTTATGCTGTACGCTGTACGTAACAGGGTAAACCAGAGGTTACCTGGGAAGCTAGCGCTTAGACACTCTGTTACTATTAAAATAATGTTGTTGGAACTTAATGCCGTGCTTTGTCTCTTTACCAGAGCGAGGATATTCAAAATTTAGCGAAATTTTACATGAGGAAGCGCCCCACGTGGGAATTAAAACCACTATTCTCACGTTGAGGCCAGTTGTGGCGCAGGGGCACAAAGTGTAACATCGGCTGGTTGTGGATTTGATCCCCACTCGAGGAAATGAAATACTTATTTAAATTTACATTTCGTCGCTCTGTGGAGGCAAAGCCCGTCGTTCAGTTCCACCACTCAACACGCTATGTCTCTAGATTTCAGCGGAAAGTGTCAAACGGAGTGTCTTAATACGACGTTCCCTTTGCATACCCTGCTTTGTGCAAGATACAGCGTGAAGATTGTTCTTTAACACATGCGTGAAAAGTCTTTGACACAACGTTTTTTTGTTTATCATTTACACACAGAGCAGGGCACACAGATGTTGGCAGAGATATTGTCTATTGAGTGATGGAACTCAACTCCGCAATTTTTCTCAGCAGAGCTATAAAAAAAAATTCCCTTGTAGGTGAATCGAACGCACATTTAAAAAAAATCCAGTTCAGTTATTTATTTGTGACGCTTCGAGCTCGTCAGTTGAGGACAATTCACTTGGCCAATGTTATTTTACATGGAAAACACATCAAGACAATTGACCGGAAAGGAATAACTATACACAATTAAAGAATGCATATAAAAAAGAACCAGTAAAAAATACAGCCTTTACCTTAAATAAATAATTATCGTAGACTTACAAACAATTGATGAAATGTTAAAAAAATACGAGAAAGAATAAAATAAAAACAAGGATAGTCTTATTAAGTACCATTGGCTGTATATTCTTAGAAGTTTAAACCTAATATTCTACCCTCAAAACCGAACTTGGTAAACAAAATATAAAATCCTTTATACTTAACCGACTTAAACTTCCTTTGTCATATAATTCCATCGCAAAAGTTTCATACAGATTGATTCAGGACTTTGTGAAGTGTATTAATTACTGGCAATAGGAAACCGTTGTTATGGAAGAGGTAATTCCAGCGCAAATATAAAATAGTTCGTCAAAAGTTTTATTATCTTGTATATTTTATCGTTTATAAGGCTATGGCTTCGCCCGCTTAAATTTTAAGTTATATTATAAGCCAATCATTTAAAATGTTTACATTTACTGTAGTTTCCGGTGTAAGTTCTTTGATTTTAACCGGATTAATCGCTTATATTTGGGATAACACATTCTTGGAAACCCGTGGGTATACTGGCAAACTGGTGGTGGATTTCCAAAAATGTATTATCCCAAATATGCGCGATTAATCCAGTTAAAATAGTTTCATTTAAAAATAGCTTCACCGTGTTTTGATGTATAAATCATATTGTTGTATAAGTCTAAATAAAGTTTAGTAGTTTTTGCGTGAAAGTCAAATAAACATGCAGAAACTTTCACATTTACAATCTTAGTAGGATTCCTAGTTCGATTTAATTTATTTTCATAATTTAAAGCTAACAGAAATATATTCACTAGATATCTATCCTTATCCTGATCCTTAAATTACAAAGATACATATTATACATTCATACAAATGTATAATATTTACATATGTAATTTAGGTATAATCTTGTTCATTTTAATAATCCCATAATAATTAAAAATAATAATTGGTGTCATATTTCTACCATTAAAAATTTTTTAATTATGTATAAAAAGTACTATAAATTACAAAATTTACAATGAATTACGAAGTTGCTGGCACTCGATACGTCTTTGTACTGAGTATGTGAACCGTAAAATTCCTTATACTCGTATTCTATCATCTTTCAAGCGTGAGCCAACTTCGAACAAGCTCGATGAAACCACGTCTACAAATATATTAACAGTTAATTGCAGTTTGATCTCAAAATGTAAAAAGTAATATTATATATATTTTAGCCAGTTGTGGCACAGAGGCACAGAGTGTGCTGCAAAATCGACTGGTAGTGGGTTCGATCCCCACTCGAGAAAAGAAAATATTTATTTAAATTTATATTTTCATTTCGTCGCTCTGGTGTCAAAGTAAGTGTGGCAATGAATTCCGCCACTCAATGCAAAGGCAATGCCGCTAGAATTCAGCGGAAAGTGGGGAACGGAGTGTCTTGATTAATATATGTGATAGCTTATTAATTAATATATATATTCCAAATTATTGGAGGCAGGTGTAGGATATGACTGAAAATGGGACAGCTGCGACTTAATTCCCTTTCAGGGGATTGAAATATTTAATATGTTCATTTAATTGGTCCGGTAACAAGGCAAAGCGTAGCGTTGAGTTCCGCCACTCAGCACGCTATACTTTAGAGAATTCAGCGGATAGTGGAACATGGAAGTGTCTTAATTGGAACGAAGTGTCTAAGCACTATGTTCCATCTGCCTACAAAATGAAGCTAAAAAATTAAATTATATTAGGCCAGGTCAGGAAGTATAGCGCAAATTAAGCTATATATATCGCAAAAATAGTAGCCAAGATATAATTATTTTGCTAATAAAGTTCTGAAACTATTATTTCGAAAGCCAAGAAACAAAAGACTAACAGTAAATGAGCAAACAAGCGTGAAGATTTCAACAACAAATGATCCACGGATGACATCACGCGATCTAGAAGTGGGTGATTTAAAACAGTTAAGAAATATAAAGCGACTAAAGTTGTTTTTAAACTTTATATAATAGTTATTTATTTTATATATTGATTATTTTCACACAACGCACAAGCTAATCGTAGCGCAGGGGCGTACAATATGACTGTAAATGCGATTGGTTATGGGTTCCATCCCCACTAGAGGAAATTAGATATTTATTTAAATTTATATACGTTACTTATATACGTTGAGTTCTGCCACTCAACACGCAATGCCTCCAGAATTTGGTGAAAAGTGGCAAACGGAGTGTCTTAACACTGGGTTGCTGGTATACGAGTATAATTTAAAAATGGCCATTAAAAATAGAAACTAAGTGGTCATATCCTCCTTACTAGAGGTTATGACCACTGGTTATACTCGTACGTATAAAATACACAAAAACTTCAACTATATGTAAATTGTAAAATAGTAAAATTATAATATATATTAAGTTAATAGATGATAATTTAAATGCTTACAAAAATAAAACTGCAGATTAGCTCATAATTATGAAAAACTTTAAAAAGTAGTGCTTAGTTTAAATATATATTTAAAAAAAAATAATGTAGCTCTGCCTACATTGTTGTGTACGGAATATATAAAAATTAAAATATATAAACTTAATTATGAGTTAATGCCATCATGGCGGACAGTTACGGCTTCGGTTCCCACTCTGGGGAATAAATTATTGTTCTTTCTCGTTCTAGTAAGAAAAAGTGCCGCATTTTGTTTTGATAAATAATATTTAATTGTAAAATACATCTCTATTTGAAGATCACAAAATTTTATATATTAAAAAGTGCGATGGGTGCCTGTATTTTTACACATTTTAATATGATTAAATTTTTGTTAGGAAAGTGAATATCGTAATGATGATATATATACAAAATATGGAATATGTATATAAAAAAGAACATAAAAAATATGTTTACTTTTTAATAAAATATAATATTTTCTATAATATACGTCGCTTCTCTAGCGCCGCGTAAAATTATTTAATGAACTTGGTTTTATGGTAAACTGCAGGATTTCAGAGTAAATTTTTAGCCTCTAGAGAATGTCTGAAGCTCTTGTTTTACTATTTTACTTATGAAATTTTAAATTTTCGTCTGTATTTTACGGTACAACCATAGAATATTAAATAATAATTTTAATTATAAATAATAATTTTAATTATAAGTCATAATTTTGGAAAAATCATATTCTAATATTGATCGAAAGTGACCGGGAAATTGAGAACGGTCACTCTGGCCACTGTTTTCGTTATCGTTTCGTTATGGCCAAAAAAAGGAATAAAATGACAAGAAATAACAATAATAGCAAAAAAGAAGATTAAATATTCTCAAATATAATGTTTTATAACGTTAAGCTGTACCTCGCACACAGAATGAGGAAACCTAGTGTTAAGATACTCCGTTCTCCATTTTCTGCCGAATCTTATAAGCCGCCGCCGCTCAATACGCAATGCACGTTGAGCGGCGGAACTCTATACCTCGCTTTGCCTCTACACCAGAACGAAATAAATAGAAATATGAAATATTTCATTACCTCGCGTGGTAATCGAACCCACAACCTGCCGAGTTTACAGTTATATTTTGAGTGCCTGCGCCACGACTGGCCTCAAATAAAAGCTTAATATCAATTATTACCTTTATTATACTTTTAAGACCACTAACGCTAGTTTTACAACGCACATTTACAAAATATACTAAGAAACTCCATTTTTTCAGCCGCTTTACGACTCCAGCCAGATATATTTACGTTTTATGAGGCAAGTCATATAGTGACACTCGTATTTTTTCCGTATTAATAAATTATTATATATCCTCTCGGTACAGGCTTCACGTGTTTTTTTTTTTTGTATTTTTGACACAGCTTTGCATGTAATAAGCGAGAGTGGATCAAATGTAAATTATTAATATTAGGAGTTGTACCGAAATTCTGAACGTCAGTTGCGAATATTATGCGGATTTTAAATTTTTCTACGTATTTCTCAACAATGCCTTTTTAAATATTTTTGTTTATTTTCACGTTTAATATTGTATAAATAGATCATGTTCAATTATCATACCTACGAAATTTATCATACTTACTTCATTTTTTTTTCAGCTTTACGCTACATCTCTCACATGAGAGAGATTTTTGCATACCCTGGTACATACCAGGGTATACAAAAAGAGCCTACAGAGCGAAAAAGAGCGAACAGTCTTAACGCTTAAAACAATCCGCTCCCTATTTTTCACCAAAGTGTGAAAATATTGCACATTGAGTGTGTTAATGTAGTGTATTATGTATATGTATGTAGGTATGTTTGTAAGTATGTATGGATGTATGTATATATATTGAATATGTATGTATTTATTTTTTAATATAACATATTTATGTTACTATTTATTTTATTTATTTTTCAAACAGTGTACAATTTTGTGATCCCGCTTAATGTTTCTTTCACCCACTTACACAGGTTGACTGGAAGAAATCTCTTTTAGAGATAAGCTCACCTTTATTAACCTCATTTCTATAACTTTATTTTCCTTATTTTATTTATAGTACAATAAAGAATACCTATATATATATCGAGTGGCGCAACTCAACGCCCCGCTTTGCTTCAACACTAAAGTGAAAGAATAAAAATATTAAATATTTCATTTCCTCGAGTAGGAATCGAACTCACAACCTGTCGCGTTTTCCGTCACACTTTGTGCCTCTGCGTCACTACTGTCCTTATATATATACTTTTATATATTTTCTTAGATCTGACATTTTATTATAACAATACCAAGTACACACTTCACAAAATAGTTTATAATATAAAATTTTTCATAATGCTTACAGCTTCTCTAATGCCTTTATAATTTGCTAGGTCTCTTTTAGCTTTACTAGCACGTCTCACATAGTTCGTGAAATTTTCGGTATGTTGTTATTCTTTTGTCAACAAACGTAAAGTAAATTTACTTTGTATTTTAAAGAACATATAAAATACTTTTTATATTCCCACATATCTTATTTCCTTTATAAATGAGACACAAAAGAAAACTGGGTAACAACTTCGTGTTATGACACTGTAGTCTGCTATGCGAGTGCGTGTCAACACTTTTATTTGCATTACCAAATCAAGGTAGTTAAAGTAATTAAATATTTTTTTATATGAAAAAAGGCCGTCGTAGCGCAGAAGCACAAGGGTGTGACTGTAACGTGTATGTGTGTTCGATTCCCATTCGTGGAAATAAAATATTTACTTACATTTATATTTTCATTTTTTCGCTCTGGTGTCGAGGCAAAGAGCTCAAAACACAATTTCTACAGAATGCGGCGGAAAGTGAGTTTGTTATTATTGAAGTAAATTAATCAGCAAAGTTTTGATTCTAAAGTGTTTCCTTCACGAGAGCGATCAAAGAAGTGCGGGTAAACATTCTAAAAATAGTTTCGATATTACGTTCTCAATCTTTACCCATAAACGTCAAACATAGCATAAATATATTAATCACATTCTTTTAAAATATAAATTTTTACTTACTATAAGATAGTGAGGTCCTCTGTATTAATACTAGGTTCCAAAGGCGCCTTCCAAATCTAAATTTTATAGATGTATCTAGAGAGGTATTAAAGGCCTTTACAAAATAAATGTTAGATGGCAACTGAACCCAAGACCTCTGGCTTAGCAGTCATGTATAATAACTGCACTAATAGCTCATTTAACAGTATTACTTACGTTTTAATCCATAAACTACCCAATCTCCCTCGAAACGGGGTTAAGAAGTGCTCGGTAGCACTGCACTGATCTAATTCCATTACATTTGTACACAAACCGCTACGCTTTGGGTTGATTAAAAAACTGCATACCACTTGAAAATGCTTTATAAAGATCAGATAGATTTCACATTAAAAATGTTTATCCGAGCTAATTCAAAATTTTTTAACATTTATATTTGTTAAATGAAATGCTATAGGTACTATTTGTAAGGAATATAAATTCCTTCGGTTTCCACATGAGAAAATTAAATATTTAACATTGTAAGTAGTATTAAGATATTCCGTTCCCACTTTTCGCCGAATTTTGGAGATATTTTGAGTGGCGGTGGTAAACGCCGCGCCTTGCCTTGTTATCACACCACGGACATAAATACATTAAATATTTAATGTTTGCTAGTCGAAATTGAACCTATTACCTGTAGCGCTTACAGACAATTACTCGTGACTCTGCCACGACCAGCCTGGTATATGGTATAGCCCTCTGGGGTTGCACGGGGTCGTGGGCGGCGGTGATCACTTACCATCAGGTGACCCGAACGCTCGTTTGCCTTGTCCTTATACCATAAAAAAAATATATTAGTTTTAGTATGCATGCATGCTTAGGCGATAACAAACATTCATTAATAAATAAGAAGCCCTTATGTCTATTACTTACATAAAAAAATACTTGATCGTAAAAAACATACCTATGTTAGGTATGTTTTTTACCCAAATGAACATGAAAATTTTAAACTAATGTCGAATGACCCAGTTATTAACTCTGTTAGTGCGACCGTGCGTACATTTTCTATTTTAAAATTCATTTACTGTTGTAATATTAAATATTACCTATTAATTATACTGTCGAACGATTGTTTTTTTTTACTTAACATTGATATTTATTTAGTTCCACGCTCTATACAGCATATAAAAGAGTCACATCGAAACTAGCATCACAATACTTCACTCTCCGCTCTCCGCTTCAATTCAAAACATAACTTTGTGACGTATCTCAACTCCATGCTTTATCCAAACACAAAGGAACCTGAGGAATCTAGTGTTAAGACATTCCGTTCCTTTTAAGTTACTTTTGTTTCTCCCCTTCCGCAGATATGGAGGCATTGCTGGCTCAAAGCCTTTGCTTCAAACCAGACCGAAGTTTTTTTTATAATGCCTAAATTTTGTGGCCGTCGTCGTGCAGTGGCACAAGCGTGTGACTGTAACGCGATGGTTGTGGGTTCGATACCCACTCGAGGAAGTGAAATATTTATTTACGTTTATATTTCCATTTCCCCGCACTAGTGACGAGGCAAAGCGTGACCTCGAGTTCTGCCACTCAATACGCAATGATTCGGCAGATAGTGGTGAACGGAGTGTGTTAACACTAGGTTCTCTCTGACTACCCTGCTTGATTGACCTAGATTATTAAATACTAAAATTATTTGTTTACTCAGTCCTAAAAAGACACGTTTTCTCTATAATAGATACAAATATGTATTTCGTAAATAAAATAATGGTAACGTTTAATTATTTATATAACAATATTGCAAAGTAATTTTCATTTAATAAATTGATAACCGAGTTTCTGTTAGTCCGTATCGCATGCGACAGCACGTCCTCACATTTCAATGGAGCTTATTGAACAGACCCTCTGCGCTATTTAAATAAATAAACTAACTTTTGCCGTTTTCAAAAGTTACTCCAATAGAGTAAAGTGATTGAGTAAAGCTTAAAAGTTTATTTTTTAATTATATTTAACTAACAGTTCGTTCGACTTCGCTTGGCTTCTTAACTATTAACCTTTATTCAAACCTTTATGCCTTGTCGAGGAAATGAAATTACGAAGTAGCCGCTTCTATACAATTAAATTCTTATAAGTAACTTATTCACTATTATCATGTACAACCCGTGCAGGCCGTCGTGGCACAGCGGCAGAAGGGTATGACTGTAACGCTACGGTTGTGGATTCGATCCCACTCGTGAAATATTTATTTACGTTTATATTTCCATTTCTTCGCTCTGGTGTCGAGACAAAGTGTGTCGTTGATTTCTGCCACTCAACACGCAATGCCTCCAAAATTTGACAGAAAGTGGAGAACGGAGTGTCTTAGCACTAGGTTCTCTCTGTCAACCCTGCTGTGTGCGGGATATAGCGTGAAGCAAATAAATAAATAAATAATCTTGTACAATAGCTAAATATACAATAAATAACTAAATACCTACTTACAATGTTGCTTGAAATATACAACATTCCATACTGGAATTTAGAAGCAGTAGCTTTTTCTTGTTACTGCGACGTGAATAACATTTGTACGACCATACTTTGGCTGCGATGATAAAAACCGATTGGCTCTATTTCTTAAATGGCTTAAATGCTTCTGTAGTTTTGAATGGTACAAAAACTTTATCTTTAGTATATTGAAAAGTAAGATTTTTCAAAACATTAAACACTTTACAAATTGATAAACTTTCCTAAACAAGGAAAAGATATTTGAAAAAACAAAAACCCCGACTGTAAAAAACTCAAATTTTAGTTAGGATTCATTATAGTAATGATAATCATGATATACCTTTTTGGAATCCTCGCATTGACCTCTTAAATTCGATACCCATATTGTGGTATTCGAAACCAAATTTTTTTTTATCACTAAGTAAAATGGCGTTCCACAGCCGCCATGATATTTTCTTTTTAATGTCACCTATCTAAAAACACTTGAACTGCTAAAACGAATCTGACGATATCTCAATTATGTAAATCCGTTCAGCGGTTCTGGAGATATGAGGTATTAAACAATAATACATACATACAAGAAACGCGCGAAAAACATAACCCTTCTTTAGCAATCGGGAATGAAATTACAAAATTGAAGGAGGAACATTTAACTCTTAATAAAATGAAGAAATCAATACACGAATGACTTAAGCAGAATGCTATCAAACTATCGAAGTATCATTAATATGATTCAATCTCGTCGTCTCTCGCCGGCGCGGGGTACAAAAGGCAATCTACCTAATTCAATAACTTAATGTAAAAATGTGCTATTTCAATTTAAACATTTACTTAAGTTTTACTTTCCAATTGCATTAGCATATTTTTTTATCTGTATATATTTAAAAAATTAGCCCAAAGGGTTTTAGTCCATTAGGCTTTTGGTTCGATTAATATTTTGCTTTATTTGCTTTGGTAGATGAAACATTTTAACTCCACTCAAAATGCAATAATTTGGATATATATAATATTCTATTCACCCTGCCTTTAGAGGAAAAAATAATTGCAATTATATTATTTGAAGTTCAATTTAAGCTGTTTCTATCTATAAAACTCAATACTAACGAGTATCAAGACACTTTAGAAGAGAGAAGCTAAATATATCAAATATCTTAAGGTACAAATATACTAGAGACGTATAGAATAATTAGTGTTTTAGTGTTTCGTGTCCGAACTGTTTATACACAAACAGTACATGTAACTGCTCCTTTGTGCGCGGTGCGATGTCTTAAAAATGTCAAAGATGTTCGAAAACTTCACTAATACACCAGACACAGCTGATGCGACACTTATTATCGTATCACAATAAATCTTGCAATCAGAGACGCTCGTGTTCATATTAATTCAAATTAAAAATATTTTTTATTCAAGTAGACTAATACAAGCACTTTTCAATCATCGAACATCATTCAAAAAAAGCTAACACCGGCTTAGAAGGCAGTTCTGCAGCAAGAAACTCAACAGTTGCTCTTTTCAATGTCAATGGTATCGTTTATTTTTTCCATGAACTGGTAGCTATCCTGCATGACATTCAATAGACATTAATTCCATACATCTTTATATACAGAGACGCTCTATGTATACACTAAGTGTATAGTGTATAGTGAGTGTCATAGCTTGTTTGTATCTAAGTCTAGGTGATTTACTCACTACCTGGCAATAAGATACGTTTGATAGAGTAATACCTAGAATTACCAATATGTTGGCCATTTCCTATTAGATAACGCGCCAGCCATTTGCATAAACAGACATGCTATACATAAGCCGTATTGTAAGCGACGATAGCAGATCTTAGCACAGCATTATGTGTTATCAAACCTAAGAAAAAAATATTACAAACATTCCTCTAAATGTAAATCGAACTCACAACCATCGCACATTTAAGTCATTTCCAACTTTACCACAAACATATTGTCAATACAAAATACGTCAATCATAATATTTTACCAATTAATTTTAAATTAATCCAAAATCGTTTTACTCAAAAATTATAAGCCAAAAACGGAAATTTAAACACGACAGATTATAAGTTAATTTCCCAGGAAATGAAATATTTTATATTTCCATTTCCTCGCTTTAGTAACCAGGCAAGGCGCGGTGCTGAGTTCCGCCACTCAACATGAAAAACCTCCAGAAGTCGACGTATCTTCCCTGATATGTGTGGGACAGAGAATAAAGCTTACAAAATAAAACTACTTAAATTAATTCCTCACTCATACATTTGTCCTTCAAACGAACTTCACACAACCATATCGATTTATTGTCGTGGTCTTGGGTAGTTACAAAACAACTGACGCGGTACAACGCCAGCTTGTAACATTAATCAAAGAAAACATGATAAATTACAAGTCGACGGCGCTGAATATTTTATATAGAATCCGTGTTATAGCTGCTGTATCGAACGATCATTGACGACTTTCCGCTTGAATGATTATGGATTTATTGATTGTAAGAAAAAAATAATAATTGTCAATTTTACAGAGTTAGATGGGTTAATTTGAAGTTAAAATAAAAAATCAGCTTCACGCTGTATCCCGCACACAGCAGAGTAGGCAGAAGGAACCTAGTGTTAAGACACTCTGTTCCCCACTTTCTGCCGTACTCTGGAGGTATTGCGTGTTGAGTGGCAGAACTCAAGGCCGCTCTTTGCCTCGATGCCAGAGAGAAGAAATGAAAATATAAATTTCAATAAATATTTCACTTCCTCGAGTGGGAATCGAACCCACAACCAGTCGGTTTTTACAGTCACACCTTGTGCCACTGCGCCACGGCTGGCCTCAATAATTTAAAATTGATTGACATTTTGTAGACCGCAGTGGCGCAACAACTGATTTCAAAGGCGACGGCTGTGGGTTCGATTCACACTATGCCGATTGTAGTATTTTCATTTTTCTCTTTTGGTAAGAAGACAATGCAAAACGTTGAGTTCTACGACAGTTTATTCACGATACGCAAAGTCCGTCGAATACGATAAAAAATTACGTCGAACTTTTATTTGTAGCTTGTTTAATAAATACAACTAACCCACAATAAATTTTAAATCTTGAAATAAAAACAAAAATCTTATCATATCTACATAGTACATAGTCATTTGATTGTAAGCTCGTATCTGTAAGATGTTGCTTAAAGCGTACCAAGGGGAACATATCTGAACAAGTTATAAACGGTACAAGGAAGTTTGTCGAACAAGCGATAACGAGGCCCCTATCCGCTGCTGTGTTAACGAAAGTGCGCATTGGATTTATTACGATACTCAAAACTTTAAATATAATAACTTCACTCTTTATCCCGCACGTAGCAGGGTAAGTAAAGGGAACCTGGGAACTTGATATCAAGAAACTCCGTTCGCATTTAGATACTTCCATTTCCCACTATCCGCCCAATTTAAGAGGCATTGCGTTTTGGCTGGCGGAATTCAACTCTCTACCCTTTGCAGATTTTCCCGAGTGATAATCAAACCCATAACCTGTTGCGTGTACACGCTTATATCCCTGCTCCATAACTGGTGTCATTAGCCCCATTAATATTCCGTTGAAATGCATATTTTAATTACGAAAACTGAAATAAAATTGTTTCATGTAATATTTTTAAAACATTTTAATCTACAAATTGCTCTATAGAGACGAAAAGTTATTGTCCTTAACTTCAAAATGTCATCCTATATTACCTGCGTATACTCTATTGAACGAGCGACGTTCACTGTTAACGAATGTAATAAAACGATGGTTTTTATTCTCTGCAAGCTTGTAAAGCGCTGGCGTCTACTTATAATATATATTTATATTGAACTCACTATTTGAAATTGAAACTCAATTAAATTTTTCCAAAAAAATATATATATGAGGCCGTCGTAACGCAGCGGCACAAGGGTCTGATATCGTGCGCAGCAAAATGGACTGGTTGTGGGTTCGAACCCACTCGAAGAAGTGAAATATTTATTTACGTTTTCTTCGCTCTGGTGTCGAGGCAAAGTGCGGCGTTGAGTTCTGCCACTCAACACGCAATGCCACTCGGCAGAAAGTGGGGAACGGAGTGTCTTAACACTAGGTTCCCTCTGTCCCTGCTATGTACGGGATACAGCGTGAAGCTAAAAAAAAACTAAAAAATATATGTATTGTTATAATCATATTTTTATCAGTTTCACGCTGTATCCCCCCTAGCCCCTCTGCTTAGGTGGAACCTAGTCTTAAGATTCCGTTTCTTATTTTCTGCCGAATTTTTCGAGGTACTGGGTGTAGAGTTGGCTTTTTACGTTGGTGCCAGAGCATAGAACTACACAAAAATAAAGTGATGTAGGGACTCATTCCTTAACTGTCGCGTTACTGTTCCCCCTTGTCCTCTATATTATTATAAATTCCAATAAAATCAGGTGAAACTTTACAAAAGAAATTTGAATAACTCCACTCTAGGATGTGTCGTTCAATACATTTTATATAACATTTTATATCTTCAGCTTACAATTTT
>DWGR01001304.1:0-16701 GCA_018247715.1 Heliconius burneyi | reverse complement strand
GTCGCAACAGAAGCGTCTTGGCACTAAACCCTATATACCTCGCTAGGCGGGGTTGATATTAGTACGAATAATTAACTTAAAATTATAAATATAAGCAACTTACGTTTTCTATAAAATCCGGGTTCTCCGTGTAACCGTATCCGATAAAAATCATCGAGTGCAGCCCAAGTATCATAACCATGGTATAAAACCTGTCAAAAATAAAAGGATTCAATTGTTTAATAAGGCCGTCGTGGTACAAGATCACAAATGGGTTATACTCCCACTTCCGGGTATAAAACATTTACTATTTTCTCTTTATTTGCTCTGGTAACGAGACAAAGCGAGGCATTAAGTTCGTCACTCAATACGATCAATGAGAACGGAGTGTTTAAGCATTAGGTTCCCAAATTCTCTCTGCCTAACCTAATAGGTTAATAATAGTATTACATGTGGGATACAGTGTGAAGATGAAAAAAAAAACAAATATTATAGAAGTTGTTGTAATAATTTTTATAATGCTAGTGAACTTGTGTAAAAGAGGGAAGATTTACATGAAAAAGATTTAAAAAAATCATTAAAGTTTTTCACGCTTTATCCCGCAAATTGCATCGTCGAGCTTAGTTGCACGCTTGTGACCGTGTGTCACGACGGCTTCTGTTTTAATTTTAAGCTTTTTATTTTTAATATTATAAACTAGATTCTAAATAAGTTTAGAGACCGCTTTTCCTTTAAAAGAAACGCCAAATTCATTCTTGTTCAGCGATTATAACAATGTAAAATAAATTACATACATTTTTTATTTTATTATAACTATAAAGTGACTTTGATCATTAAATTTAAACTCTTTGAATTGTAGATTTAAAGAGTTTAAATTAGAAACAAAGAGACAACGGCCTGTATATGTTACGTAATAGGTATACAGACCGTTGTGGTGAACTGCCGCACCGTCGGACTATAAACACGATGGTTGCGGGTTCGATGTCACTCGTGGGAATAATTGAAAATTATTATAATTACAACTATTAAATTTTCTTAGCTTTGGTAAACAAAATACGACGTTGAATTCCGTAACTCAACGTAATGTTTTAAAATTGAGCTTAAAAGTGAAGAACTGAATATCTCAACACTAATTTAAAAAAAAAAAAACAAACCAGCTTGCAAAAATGCCTACGAAACATGGTAATGTATGCCATATTATTCTAACAATATTATCCCTATTCAAAAGTCATAACAAAAGGTAACATTACATGCTATGTTTTTATTCTATTTCTGTATATTTGCCGTTGCATGAAATGAATTTCCATATAAATATTATTTTGAAACTGGGTCATTTTTGTGTAGTTGGACTATACTCCTACATATCCTGCTTATATTAATTAATGGACCAAGTCGCAAATTAGCTCTAGCCTTAAATTAAAATAATGTATAATTTTAATGTGACATCTTTTTTATATTTTCTCTTATGTTACATTAGTTTTGTTTGTAATACATTTTTTTTAGCTTCACGCTATATCTCACTGACTGCGGGGTAGGCAGAGATAAATTAGAAGACAAAAACACTGTTAACTGCCTCTGTTCCAGGTACTGGCAATTTTCGAAATATTGCGTGTTGATTTTCAAGATCGCGCTTCAATAATTCATTTCCTCGAGTTAGAATCGAATCGATAACTGTAACGTTTACGTTTATATACTGTGCCACTTCATCACGGCTGACAATATTTTTAAATTTCATTCATACTAACCTCATCGCTTGAAAACATTTAAAGATTCCTCCTTCAGCGCTGCCACCGTACTTTAGAGCTTTCCAGTTCTTTTGCACGCAAAACGCCATCATATATCTATTACCTAAACAAAACAGTAGATATTTTTATCTTTATTGATAAAATATTTCAATTTGGATACCCCAATTTCTAATACAAAAAATTGCCCCGAAAAATTAAAAAAAAACATTTATACGAACGAATATCCGTTCAAAGTCCGAGGTGATCCTGACAGCAGGTAAAGTGGGCTACACCGAAACAAATAACATGAAAATATACCTAGCTTATATTCCTTTTCGATATATGGACTATCCGAGATTCCTGAGATTAGAGTGTTCAACTAAACAAACTAAATTGTTAATCTTTAATATAGAAAATCATTATTACTAAAAAATAATTAAAATTTGAACATCATATCAGATCCACACTAATACCTGCTTAATAAGTAATCATAATTTATTTTATACAAAAATAATCCATTACATCTCGTCAAACAGTAAATTTGTATAAATAATTACAAAGGCTACGTTTTTTGAATATCTAAGATATCTCAGAATGGAAGAGTAAATTCCTAAATGTTTTATATATTTTGATTGTAAGTTAAATGCTCAGTTAGAAAAAAGGCATAGAAATTACGAAAAGAAAATTCGGTACTATTTTGTTTTATTGTACTCTAATTATAATATAAGTAATAAAATATTTTTTTGATATAGTTGGACAAACGGTGCTATTAATTTTCGCTGTTCGACATGGAATATTTATAATTTGGGCAGAAACTGGTGAAGGATTTCTCCCAAATCGACCGTGGGTGGCCCTTTATTTTGTTACCTAACTTGACTTAACTCCCGATGAGGAATCGCATACACAACTGTCGTATTTTTAATAAGACTCTAAACTGCTGCGCCATACCGGCTGCAGTAGACCCTACATAGGTCTTCCTTGAACATATCCAAAGATAAAAAGAAATACCTTCTCCATCCTCCGGTGGCCAAAAGAAGTAGAAAGCAGAACAACCAAGATTGATAAATAGAAGAATAAGTAGGAGTGCTCCTATAATATAGTCCAGACTATCAGGTGGGATATAGTCATTCTGTGTCTTGCAATATCTTACTGATAGCGAGTCCACCTGATAAGGATAAAAAAATATGAGAAATATATTTTTGTAGCGTCGCAAATCTGTAAGTAGAGGATGTAGCGTGGAAGACATTCCGTTTCCGATTTTCCATCTAATATTCGGGACGTTTTGAATTACCAAAATCAATATTTTTATTGTTTAATATGGCAAATTAAACAATAAAAAGTTCTTTTTTATTGTCAATCTATACATATTATAAAAAATCTTGCGATACTGAGTGACTTACAGACAACATACAGACAGAGTAGAACGCATGTAGGGTTCTAGTGGGATGTAGGGAGAACTATTTCAACGGGAACGGGAAAAATTAGTTTTTTTTTATTTTGCATCCACTAGTACTTTATAGGTAGAACTTACTTGTAACCCATAACCTTCATGTATGGTGGCATTGAAGCATTTCTTTAAAGCATCAGCGGTGATATGACTTGCGTTTGCATGAGTCAGGTTCAAGCCGCAATGCTGGGATCCACAAACACCTCTATGTAACTTTGTGTGCTTGTAATTTCTATACGATAATGATGAAAAGTTCTGTAAATAAATAAATTAATTATTTGTAAAGTTGAGATACTTCAATCTCTTTGTTGACTCTTTCCAAGACTTCTTTTTGTGTGTTGAGTGGAGAAACCCAATACTTAACTTTGTTAAACACCCAAAATTGAAGTAGTCGTGTAGTCCCCTGCTATGTGGGATACAGCGAGAAGCAAAAACATGGCCTACTTTCCTAAGCCTACATTATAGAAGAAAATTGAAATATAGGTTTAGCTACGGTTATTAGGATGTTTATTGACTAGCTCCTTCAATTACACCACGCTATGCTATTAAGAATACAACTTCATTTGAGATTCCATAATAATAAGAAACTTTTCGTCTAATTTTCGATATAATTACCAAACAAAAGACAGTCTTAATATGTAATGATGATAGATTACAGTAATTAATTACTACTTAGGATACGTTGAAGAACGCTCCTTTCCTATTTCTTTTGCTTTTGTATACACGTTTTAGCAATTTCGCACGCAATGGTCCTCAAAGTAATCTGTTTGTATGTTTGTCTGTTATGGAATTTAGATGTTAGCTTTTTTTAATTTTATTTAGTTTTAATTTTAATACATCGTAATTTGGATGGCGCAGTTTAAGTGTAGGTAAGAAAACCAAAAATATTTCAAAACATATACATTCTCTTTATAAATATGATTTTGCAACAGTTTTGTGTAAAATCTCAATATAGGTTCTACTTACTTTAATATATTGGTAAAGTGGCGAATCGTCTTCTAGCAGCTCAAAGTCTACTATACAGTAGACAGCGTCTGGTTTCTTCAAGCAGCGGTCGAAGTCATCGAGTTCTGATAGCACCGGCATTGAATGGTAGTCAAATGTGTGTGATAGTACATCTGTAAAAAAAGTAAATATAAGTAGGTATAGAGGACGTCGTGGAAATAGCCTTCTTAATATAGGGTTTTTTTTTCACGTTTTAAAACTCTTATGAAATATTTTTTGAATGAATTTTGAGGTGCAGGACAGTGTCTCGATGCGATACTAGGTTCCGTCCGTCTAGCCTTCTATATGTGGGATATAGCTTGAAGCTATTTAAATCTATTTAATAGGCTTTAAAATTATGGAACTTAAACGTTATTGGAAATTCCAGTATACGAGTATATTTCCTAACGATGTCCGTTGGATATTGCATACTAAGATTTGCTTTGAAATTACTACTTTATGTCTATTTTATAAATATAATATTTTTAGACAATAATTAAGAAAATGTCTAATTGTGCACGCTATGGTAGTGGGTTCGATTTCCATTCGGGAAACGGTGATATTTCAAATTCTTTACTGTTAGCAGGCCGTAACTTATTTATATATATAAAATATATGCAGAATTTTGTTTTCAGTTTGAGACATTGTGTAAGGGAAAGAGATCGGAGATTAGTACCGTGCTTTGTCGTGACACATAAAGGAAATACAAATAATTGATGATCTAGAGTCAGGATTGAATCTACAACCTCGCGTTTACAGACGTTGATCCACTGCACCCAAAATGGTGTCCGTCCTGTCGCAGGGGCATAAGCTTGCGAATGTGAACGCGACGATTGTGGGTTCCCACTAGGGGAAATTAAATATTTTGGAGGAGAAAGCGCGGCGTTGAGTTCCGCCACTCATATCGCAATGCGTCAAGAATTCGGCGGAAACTGGGGACCGGACTGTCTTAAAACAAGCTGCCCAGTTTTCCTCTGCCTACTTTGCTGTGTGCGAGATTCGTCGTGAAGTTTTCTTATTCAGATTAAAAATAAACTGTAACTGTAATCTAGGAAGAGAGAGGGAACCTGGTAGCAAGAAATTCCATTTCTCACTTTCCGCTAAATTTTCGAGACAACGAATAGAGTGGCATAACTCAACGCCGCAGTACGTCTAATAGGGCAAGGAAGTGAAAAAAATTATAATATAATGCTTCTGAGTGAGAACCGAACACAAATCGTTTGCTTTCTTTGTTTTCTATTGAATTTGAAGTTTAAGTTTTTAAATCTAAAACTACCTTCTAATGCAATAATTATAGAAATATATACCTTGTATGTATACTTTCGAAACATATTCACTCGACATATTTTATTTTAAGCCCTACAGTAACAGTAATAGATACAAAAATTGCATAAAATACGCTTTTAAGACCTAGATGGTGCAACACCATAATTTATTAGGTCTAGAAAATCGTACTAAAGATTTTAATCTGCTAAATATAAGTGCAGTTGGTATATGTTTGTTATTTAGAAATACACAGCTGCAATCTTTTTCCAGAATCCATTGAATTCAAGTTCATTCTCTTAAGTGTTGGACCAACAAGTCGATATGCTTCTTCACGACGACGACTTATGTTAGTTAAATGACTAAAAAATGTTAGTAGAAATTCATCTTATATCTCAATGTAACAGTGACGAATGTATTGCAATTAAAAAAGAGCCAAGAATTCAAATGTTATGTTGTGATTTATGGTGTGCAAAGTTTTATGTACAATTTCTGGTTTTTAATTGTTTTTATATTTACAAAGTTCAATTCAAATCCAAACAAATTACATTTGCCTGACCTTGGGTTCCTTGTGTACCTTGGGTTCCACCACCTTTATGGGAGGAAAGCAGAGAACGCAGTGTCTGGGCTCCAACTGGTTGTCCCGATAAACTCGCGGAAGTATGAAAATAACAGTCCTATATGTATTTCCTGCCTAAATTAGATGATACGTAACCAACAATAGTTTACAAAATATCATGCATGGATGGACATATCCATTTACTTTATTTATATATCTAATTATTTGTAAGGAAAAGTGGCCTATGACTTAATTATTGGATTTTTTATTTATTTCTTTATTTTCACACGTCTCGTATATTTAAAAAAAAAATACCACTTTTTATATTTGAAATAAAGATGGAACCAAGACATATAAAGGCTTCACCCAATTAATTGGAATGTTTAAGTACATATTACCTGTATAAGAAGATAAAGTCTCCATAGCGCAGTGTCATGACATGTAACTGTGACTACGTTTTTTAGCAGATGGAATCTAGTGCTTAGACTCTATTTGTGTTAAATTTTTGAGACAGTGCGTAGTACAGGACTCATCGCCACACATAGCCTTGCTACCAGTGCTAGGAAATAGTATTAAATATGAGAGATAACATCAATTTCAATAAATCTTTAATATTTAAAATATAATTACACAAGTTAGACCACTTTTCCACCAGCTGTTTGGCCAAGTTACTTGCGACACTATTACTTAGCGACATTCTAGACTTGCATTTCAGTTTCGAAATAGATAGGAACCCGGAAAATACTGTTACTTTAATGATCTATTTTTGTTTACTCAATATTCCTTATATGATTTGAACTCGTCGCAGTATCACCAACATGCAGCAGTGAACTTAGGTACTTGATTACCGTAAGTTTAGTGTTACTTGATAAGTACAGTATATTTTAAAAAATATAAGTATACGAGTATTTCCTTTCCGGTTAGTAAGACAACGCGCAGCGTTAGTTTCTGCCGCCCTACCTACAAATTAAGTTAAGCCGACTGTTCTCTGCCTATCCTGCCATATTTATGAATAAAATAAAAACATTAGTTAATAAAAATTTAAATTATATTTTCTTAATATTTGTTTGACTAGATAAATTCTTTAAATGTCTAATATCTCTGAATAGAGCATTAAGTGGAGAACGGAGTGTCTGAACACTAGATTTTCTCTACCAGCCCTGCTATATGAATAGGTAAAGTAAAAAATAGCAAACAATAATCATCGACCTCAATTACACTCAAATATTACACTGGTGCGAATAGGATGCAATTATTACTGCCTTTATAATGAAGTGTTAAATTAAATATTGGTATTGCCACTTACCACATTATTGATCTTTATGATATAGTTGGTATGTAATCAGAGTATATTTTACATCTTTAGGCATCTTCTGTTTAGGTAGATAGAAGTCCAAGAGAAAAAAAAATATGATAGTGATAACACACTTTGTCCTCCATTTTTTACATAAAGATAACGAGAGATCATTAAAAAATATACTTACTACAATAAGAATGAGAAAAAAAGAAAATTTAATAAGAAATGATAACAATTTATTCCTTCGTATGGGAATCGAACCCTTAATCGTCGCGTTACAGTCGCACCCCTGTGCCGCTGCGCCACGAGGGCAAAAAAAAAAGCATTATTTTTATTATACACGACAGGATACATTCTATGAACCGTGGGTGAGTGGGTAAGGTAAGTCTGATAGAAGGAACAGTATGTACTTAAGTCATAGCCTAGCCTGATTGCAAATATTGAATATCTAATATAAAAAAAAGATCGAACCAGCAGTTTTGGACATTAGTGCATTTATCCAAACTCTTCAGATTTATAATATTACTATGCTCGTAGATATATGTAGATAAATTTTATTCGTTTTCAAATTATATCTTTCTTTCAATAATATTTCTAAATTAAAAATAATTGTAATTAAAATTTGTTATAATAAATAATAAATTATAATAATAATAATAAATTATTTATGCTTAGTTATATATAAATAAATTATCTAATCAATAATTTATTTATACATAACTAAGCATAAATAATTATATAATATACAAACAAAAAAAAAAAGATATTACCTTCTTTCGTCCCATTATTGTCCCCAAAAACACTTGTTGCACAGAAAAACACAAGCCACCACATTTCGAGTGTAATAACGACTGTGAGATACCGTTGGTCGGTTTGATGCAATTGAAGTGGTGTTAGTGGGGTGTTTCTAGCCCTGATAGTGTTATAGTTAAATTGGGGACTGTAAAAGTGATAGTTGTAGGTTCGATTCGTATTTTTTTAGCTTCACACTATATCTCAGCACATAGCAGGGTAGACAGAGAGGACCTGGGACCCTAGAAAAACTCTTCGTCCCTGATTAAGATACTTTCGTTCTCTACTTTCTGCCGAATTCTTGAGGCATTGCGTGCTGAGTGTGGAACTCAACGCCGCGCTCTACCTAGTTACTTGAGCGAGAAAATGAAAACAGTAAATATTATATGGAAATGGATATATTTAAATTATTTTAATGTCCCTGCTGTAGCAGTACATGGGGACCGCGACGTCTTATTATGTATAAACTAGTTTTTACCTACGGCTTTCGTTTCGAAGTTAATTCTTAATGCTAAATATGACGTATTCTAAATATTCTGACAGCAAGAGAAATGTTATAACTATTTTATTTTAGTAATTTTGTTTAGCATTCCATACACCGAAGGGAAGTTGAAGACTAAGGTAGTCTTGTAAAGATAGTTATTTCTACACTTTAGTCCAAATGCCACAACATTTGTCAAATGATATAAACTTAAGTTGAGGCCGTTGTGGTGCAGGGGCGCAAGCTTGAGACTGTTAACGCAAACATCGTGGATTCGGTTCTCATGTGGATTTTTTTTTCATTTTTTCTCTCTGGTTATAAGGAAAAAATGGCGTCGTCGTTTTCGCTTTACGCTACGCGATACCGCATAAAGCAGGCAGAGGGAACCTAGCGTCTACTTATCTAAACATGTTGGCGGTATGGTATAAGGCGGTACTCAACGTCGCGCTTTGCCTCGTTACCAGACAGAGGTAACTCACATATTTCATACCCCCAAATGGGAATCGAACTCCTAACAGTCGCACGTTTGTGCTCCTCCACCACGACGGCTCTTAATGAAATATTACACAAGTCTAAGTCAGGTACATTACATCTATACGATGTTTCTTAAGTACTGGACGGTCTATTCTTATGCTTAGATCCCAATACTTTCTAATACATTTAAGAAATCTGTAATACTATATAATAAGATAGTTCTAGAAAAATTACTTGCAATGGATAATTGGATACTTCATGTAATACTTGTAATTGAATACCCACAATTTTTTTATACGGAAATGTTGTGGATTCGATGCCCGGTCGAGGCAATGCTTAAGGAACTGTTAAATAAACAGGATTATAATAAATAGGACCTAATGGTCCTAGGACTTAGGACCTTGGTATAAACAGAACATCCGTAAAAATAAAAGAAATACAAATTTGATAATCCTGGGTCAAAATTGGATGCAACTGTCCAACAATAGGAGTTTTTTTATGTTTCGTTCCAATTAACCTAAAAATGTATAAGGATTTTTTATAATTATAAAAAAGAACTTCACACAAGGTTCCCTCTGTCTACCCTTCTGTGTGCGGGATACAGCTAAAGCTGATAGCTTCCCAAATTTTAACAGAAGAGCAAGATGTTAAGGTAATCGTTACCCCACTTTTCGCCCAATTTTAGAGATAATTGCGTGTTGAATGGCGGAACCAAACGACGCCTTTAGACGTAGCACAGCGGTGAAATTAAAATAATTCAATTATTACCATTCGCCGACGTGAGGATTGAACCCATGACCGTCTCGTCCTTTTATGTAGCAGATATGTCTTTTATGAATAAACAAATAAATTTTACGTATATAGATGTTGTCAAAAGTTTTTTTATAATGCTAAAATAATTGCACCACGACGGCCTCTATTGTGTATCTTTTTTTCAGCTTCATGATGTATCTGGGTAACAAGGTAGGCAGAGGAATTACTGTTAAGACACTCCGCTCCCCACTTTCCGCCGAATTCTATTTTGTATTACACATTAACGATTTATCCATCAGTATCTAAACATTTGCGAAAAATTTGCAATAGTGGGAAAAAATCAACAAATTCAGTGACGCGTGGCGTTACAATGTCCGTTGCTTCACGTTTTACAAATAAAAATAGAAGTGGTAGATATTAGAGGCAGTTTTTTTTTCTTAAAATAACTAGTTTAATGAATGTAATGGAGGATCTTTTTCACTTTCATATAATTGATTTTGGATATCGAGGTTTTGTCTGTGGATGTTGAAGCGCAATGGTAGATCTGATTAAAAGCAATGGAGGGTCGATTTCCAACAGGAGAAATGAATTATAGTTAGTTAAAATAGTATTATATATACTCTTTTTTACTATGTTTTGTTTTCGAATCGGATCCTCATCTATTTTGAAAAATGTCATTTACGAAAATTTAGTTTTTAATTAAGTTTGTAAGCATATAAATATCATTTTGAGTCAGTCAGTCAGACCTAATAAAAAAACTTAATACCATTTCCAGTATACGAGTATAATCTGTGTATTCTATTAGTATTAACGGATCGTGCATACAGCACTCGAGACCGGTTTATATTTAAGGTCTACATTGTGAAAGTATAGCAATGTTTACCAGCAAATACTGTATTTTCGTAATGCTTACACTAAATTTCACACATTATTGACTTATAACAAGGCTACTTGATGTTGGAGTAACCTTCATACTTCTAATATAGGTCTAAATCTAGATTTTCCTTCTTAATTTGGAATATTTGAGCTATAAGTTTGAGCTATAAGCTATAAGTCCTGACTCCATCATCAGAATAGCTGTGTCAAGTTTTATGATGACGATATTTATTACATATTTTTTTTTATATTTTTGGCTCACATGGGCCAAATTCAGTTTCTTAGATTTTATTAGATAGTTAACTAGTCCATTTAATAGAAGCGTGTTAAAAACAACATAAAAAATAAGTAGTAGAAATTCTATACCACGTCGTTCTCTACCTATTGGGCTTATATTATTGTGTTGGTAAGTTTGCACTGTTTATGTAATTGGATCGATTAGGAAATATTTTAAATACGAAAAGAACATTTTGGAGAAATCAAATATGAAGAAAAGATTCTTACTTAGCAAGTGCGAAATTTGATGAGGCCAGTCATGGTGCAGGGGCACAAGCGTGTGTTTGTAAACGCGTCAGGTTGTGGGTTCAATTGTCACTTAAGATAATGGAATATTTAATATTTCAATTTTTTCGTTCTGGTAACAGGGCAAAGCGTGGCGTTGAGTTTCGCCACTCAACACGCAATGCCTCCAGAGTTCGACGTAGAGTAGTTCCCAGGTTCCCTCTGTCTACCCTGGTATGCGCGTGGACCTAAAAAAATAGTAAGACTAACATTGAAACTAAAAACCTTTGATATATTTGTATGATTTACTTAAACGCATTAACTCAAGGTTCTGTATAATGGAGTGTCATTGTCCTTTCATTTCGACATAATCAATTTGCGTAACCTAAATATTATGTTTGGCTTTGAAGCTAGATTTCTAGAAACTACTATTTAAGTACTAGTTTTAGAGTTCCTTATATAATAGTTGTAAATTTATATATATTTTTTTGTTTAATTCTATATTTCGCTCATAGCAGGGTAGGCAGAGGGAACCCAATAACCGAATGCTTCGTCTTTATTAAGATACTTCCGTTTTCCGTGTTCCTTCCGAATTTTGGAGGCATTGTGGTGAGTGGTGGATCTCAACGCCACGCTTTGCCTCGTTACCAAAGCGATTAAATGGAAATATTAAATATTTCGTTATCTTGAATTGATTTTTAAAGTTTAGTGCTGAATTAATATATCCAAATGTTATTTCTTTGGTAGATGAACCACGGCGTTGAGTTCCGCCACTCAACACGTAATGTCTCAAAAATTCGGCGGTGCGTGGGATACAAATTTTTTTATCACTAGGCTCCCGCTGCTTACCTTGCTATGTCAAAATTCTTTCTTATTATTCCTTGGTTTGTATTGCAAGTTCTTACTTCTTGCTAATCTTCATAGTTAGTAGGCCCAGGACATACGCTCCTACTTTTTGATTCCTTAGATATAGAAGCTTATTTTTTTCTGTGTTTTTGATTTTTATTCTTTTGAGGTAAGTAACCCTAAAAAGTAAATTCTAGAACAAAGCAAATAATAAAACAACAGCTTGACAAGTGACGATTTTAAGTAAAAGTAAGAGTACTTTCAACATCACCTCGTCGTCAAGGTCGCTTGTATAATGTTGGCTGTTTTATGAAATAAAAACACAATCAAGATGGTACTTACCTACATAAACAGTTTTTCTTATCTAAATCTGCTTTTTTAGGGTTCCATACCTAAAAAAGAAAAAACATAACCCACATAGGATCACTTTGTCTTCCGTCTGTCCGTCTGTCAAGATCATTTATCTCAATACAGCGTAAAGGTATCAAGCTGAAATTAATGTAAAATATATGTGTGTCACATGTTTTGGAAGGGACCTTTACTTGGAAGCAGTGTCCAGAAAATAATAATATTTAAAATGTTTTCATGTTTTTGTTCTGAAAAACAAAACAATAAGCTGAAAAAATATTTTTATAATTCTACGGTAAGCACGAAATAAGCGATTTTTTTATCGGCAAAGAAATCGCTGAAGACAAGAAATAAAACTTTAACAAAATACTATTTTTTCAACTTCACGCTTTATCCCGCATAAAGCAGGCTAGGCAGAGGGAACCTAATGTTAAAATACTCCGCTCCCTAATTCCCTCCGAATTTTCGAGACATTGCGTGTAAACTGGCGGAACTCAACGCCTCGCTTTTGTCTTGGTACCAGAGCGTAGAAATTAAAACATTAATATCATTCATTATTATATTCATTCCCCCAATTGAGATTTGAACCCACAACCGTCGCGTGACAGTCACACGCTTGTGCCCCTGCGCCAGAACGGCCTCAATAGTACTTCCTACTTAATATTACTAACTTAATATTTAAAAAGTGACGCCTTCTAAACTTTTATAATAATATCTCCTTAGAAACTCTTTTTAAGAGCAATTCGCCATTTTTGCTATAGCTGTTTTAACTAGAATTTGAAAACTGAAAGGCGTACAGGAAATTCCACCGAGTTGAGTCGAGAGCTGTATTAAAAGTTTCATGTAAATGAACAGAGTAAAAGTTCTAAAGACATTATTGTATTATTAACCTACTTATGCATGTAAGACTGTAATATGGTTAAGATAAGTAAGTTTCTGTTAACTTTGACAAGGAGAATATTATTATTATTATTCTAGCTTCACGTTGTATCCCACATACAGCGGGGTAGGCAATGGGAACCTAGAGCAATCAAATTTAGATCCCGAGTGGGAATCGAACCCACAACCATCGAATTTACAGCAGTACACTTGTGCCACTGCGTCACGACGGCCTTTGAATTAAATCTTCACATTTCAAATTTAATTTTAATTCACATTCAAAAACACTTTAACTTAAGAGTTGAGGCCACAGAACGCGATAGCGCTACAGTATGATGAATTGCAAATAAATCCGATAGATTTGCTTAGAAAATACAAGAAAGTAACGTTTATAAAGTTAACTAAGTCAATTTTATTAAGATCTAATATTATATCTATAATATTTTGCATTTAATGAAATTGTTGTTTTGCGGAATAGAGAAAATCTATTCTTTCCATTATGTCCTTATTTGTATATTTACGAAAGATGACTTTCAATACGTAATATCTGGGAGTGTCTGAACACTGAGTTTTCATTGTCTAAAGTGATGCTTGTGGCTTTAGTGGGATACAGCGATAAGTTATAAAAAGTGGAGTTTATCACTTATTATGGACAGCATCTTTCAGCCAAAATACACTTGTTATAATATTAAATGATGAAATAAGTAAGGAAAATCTCCTTCTCCAAATATAATAGTAAATTCGCAAGGAAACCTCTATAAATCTTTTCATGTGTTAATATCTAGGTTTGAAAGAGCACGGTTAATATGAGGCAAGTAATTTCGTACGTGACCTCTTGCGACTAAAGAAAACCAATTATGGGATTCGATTTGTCCTTCATGTAAGGGCTAGATTATAGCTGCGAACTTCTGTTAGATATGATTATAAGACTATATATATATATATATAATGTTTTTGATATTTCTTGCCATATGGGGAATTAGCAGAAGAAAAACCTAAGTAATAACCAATGCTTGTTTACAGTACAGACGCAGAATTTATTTTAAAAATAAAATTTCCATTATAGGAATTTTCACACTAACTCTTTTTAACATTTCGGAATGCGTCTTAGATCCATTTAGACTTTAGAGACTTTCTTTGCTTAGATTTCCCAGAAACGTAACAAAACGTCCCTAATGTTCCTTTTTTTTTCTTTTTAATGATATTTATTTTTATTACTAATGTCATTAATATCATTATCTGTATTTTTTTAGCAATATTGTAATTAAAGTAAACTGTATTTTTGAAATTTATGTAGTTCAACTTTATGTGTATCTTTTACCAATAACTAACATAAAAACTTTTGTATATTAATCTCCAATGTTGCATGCGGTATTCACCTTAAAAAGTAATGCATTTTGTGATAAGAGATTTAGAATTAAGAAAATTATTAATGTAAAATATATTTAATTACCACTGTCTAGTGAGTCTGAACAAATAAATAAACATCGTATAGAAAACCATCATACTGGAAAAACTTAATTCCTTTGAGGTAGGAAAAACCTCTTACCAAAATCTGTTGACTATAATGAGTGTGTTGGGTTCCTACTAATAATATAAATGTGCAAATTTGTGAAGATGAATAAACTATCGCGAAAAAAGTACTGAACAAAGTAGGATGAAACTTTATAAATGGCATATACACCAGGATAACAATTAAGGTATAGATTTTGTAGAATTTGGCTTTAATATAGGAATATGTTGGAGCGGACGAAGCCGCGCGTGGGCCGGAAGTTTTATATAAAAGACTTCCAATTCCAAACAAGACAAACAAGTACATTGTGACTATAAAGTATCCGGACATTTCAATTTAAAAGTCTCGCGTTAACTATTTTTCAAATATATTTTTTTGTATTTTAAGTTGGTAGCACTGTGCTGACCTCTGATACCAATTTTTAGCGCGATATGGCAGCTAGTTTGTTGACAGCACTCAGTTTAGTAAACACACCTCAGTAGTGCGCGGCGATTTTTATAACGAATCCTATAATTGAACAAAGAGTTTGCATTAAATTTTATGTTACAAACAAAATTTCATGTACGGAAACGTTGAAAATTGATACATGCCACTTTTTTATAGTTGCCACTTTAAACAGAAGCTCGTCCTCTGCAGTATCCTTCAATCGACGTTTATTGACATCTAGCGGCTTTACGCGTGGCTATGTAAAATTATACATTTTCTATTCACTTTATAAAAATTGTATGACGAAATACATCTCCGACGTATGGTTTTCGTTCCATTGTATTTATATTTACTGAATAATAGTCCATATAAAGTTACTTAATTAATTGAAATATGTTATTGACTACAAGTACTATACACGGCCATACTCGTAAATATGAAGAGACAAAATAAAGTCGCGATACCATTGTATTGTGGCAAAGTGTATTAAATTTTTAATTTATAAATGAATATCTGACTTCTTTAAAAATAATTAATTATGAGGCCAGTTGTGGCCTCGGGGGCACAAACTGTGACTGTAAAATAGGTTCTTGGTTCGATCCCCACTCGAGGAAGTGAAATATTTATTTAAGTTTATATTTCCTTTTTTTGTGCTCTAGTGTCGAGGCAAAGCGCGGCGTTGAGTTCCGCCCTTCAACACGCGTGCTACCTGAATTTGTGCAGAAAGTGGGGAACGGAGTGACTTAATTAGGTTCCCTTTGCCTATACTGCTGTGTGCGGGATACAGCGTGAAGCTGATGAAAATAAGTTAGTTATTAATTAGTTATTCGGACTCTTCTTTGGCAGTATAACAAAGTGTTTAAATTATTATTTCCATTTTATTGGTTTTAAGTAATCAAGGTTTTTTGTTTAAATAATACTAATTTAGTTCAAAGTTCTCAGATTTATTATTGAAATAGTCTTCCACTGGCTTTCAATTTTCATTGTCATATTACATAAGAAAAAAACTATAGCTACTTTGTCATTACTTTTATTGTAATAAATCATAATTTTAAGATTTCGTATGTTCATAAACTAAGAACTTAACTGAACTTCGTATGTCTAATACTGTCCAGTGATTTGTACTGCAAGGGGCGCCAAAAAAAATATCATACATGCTCGAAAAGAATACCAGATTTGACGCAATCGGATAAATAGTGGATAAATGATGGAATTGATCCCTACTCGAGGACTTTTTTTTATCTCGAAATTTTCATTTTCATGACGGAAAAACGAAATTAAAAATTTTTAACACCACAATTTTGACTACTCGTAAAAAAATATACTTATATTCACAAATGCAGCTTACAATGCTCTATAAACAGAATGGATAGCGTAGTGATATATCACGCTGCTGCTGTTTTCATGCTGCTGAATTTCTTAAAAGAAAACTAACAACATAAATTATTTAAGCTCAATCGATTCTAATAAAATGTATGCCACAGAAGAAAACCCCAAAGTACAGTTTACTTTAATTTGGCTCCCGGGAAATCTATGTTTTATTACTACTTTAAATCCGT
>DWGR01001303.1:0-16703 GCA_018247715.1 Heliconius burneyi | reverse complement strand
GAAAAATCTGAACCGATTATAATGATAGTTGTACATTGTAAATAGGAAATGTTTATTGCATACGGTATGATGCATGTGAATAGATTTTAACAAAAAGAAAAATTCAGTTTCACGCAGTATCCCGCATGTAGCAGGGTAGGCGGAGGGAACCTAGTGTTAAGTTACCCCACTCTCCGCTATACGGCGAAATTTGGCGGATTAGTGACGGAAGAAGGACGAATAGATGAAAATATTAAATATCCTCGAGCGGGAGTAATCCACTACCTGTCGCGTTTACAGCCAGACGCTTGACCTTTATTATTATTTAACTATTTTATATTTTTTTTATTGTTTTATCCAGTTTTTGCTTTATACCTTTCGTAAGAAAGGGGAAAAGATGTACACTTCCTTTAATGCCAATACGTTGCTGTGTAGTACCCATTTTGGCCCTGTTTTACGCTGGAGGGTTCCCAACAGGGTTCCCCGAGCGAACCTTTCATTAAGATACATCGTTTACCCACATTCCGTCTAATTTTCGAGACCTGTTGAGAGGCGAATCTCGACGCCGTACATTATCTTTTTAACCACAATAATTCATATCTCCGATGGGAATTGAACCCAGAACTGTAGCATATAAAGACATTGGGTGTATTAAAAGATATTTGGTGGATAATGAATTTTAGCTTTGAACAGACATATCTGTAATAATATATTTGCATAAATGTTATTTAAAAAAAAAACAGTTTTAATGTTTTATCACTAAAATTGTAAATGCAAGTAATGTTATATATATATATATATATGTAAAGGATATTCTATATACTTGTTCAATGTTATGACGTCTTACATACGCAAAACTTTATATATAAAAATAATATTTATATTTACATCTCGTACTACGCTATATTATTTTAAGAAACTAATATTTATTTTAAGAAACAAGACAATGTTTACAGTTTGAACTTTACAGTGAAGCGCTGTGGGTCAAAAAACTTAATAAGACGCATGAAAGCAACGGAGTTTGTTTATAGTACAAGTATATATGAATATATATATATATATATATATATATATATATATATATATATATATATATATATATATATATATATATATATATATATATGTATTATATATAAATATATATATATATATATATATATATATATATATATATATATATATATATATATATATATATATATATATATATTTATATATATACTTGTACTATACATAAAAAGATATATATAAAAAGAATTTTTTAGCTTCACGCTGTAATCCCGCACATAGCAGGGTAGACAGAGGGAACCTAGACGCTCCCCACTTTCTGCCGAGTTCTGGAGGCATTGCGTGTTGAGTGGCAGAACTCAACGCCGCGCTTTGATTCAAATTTCAAAGCACAATTTGATGACGAGGAACTGATGATGAAGACCATCACCTACGTTTACTGTAATACTTACAACGAATAATATTGATAAAACTTTTCGCTTTAAATGAGATTCCTCAATCATTGCATTTCTTTTCAACCAATTTTTAAAAATAGGATGTTTTAATTTTCAACCGACTTAAAAAAATAAGAAAAGGTTTTCAATTTGCCCGAATATTTTTTGTACAAATTAAGATTGAAGTTTTACGTAGGACAACCACTACGTACTCATTCGAAAAGCATCTCTTTAAGATCTACACATCACTTGCTGCAACAATCATGCACTGACTTCGAAATTAAAAAGTCTTTCCTTATTTTATTGTTTAAAATATATATATGTTGTAATTCAGAGTTAGTAGATATATTTAAATATATAGTGTAACTCTAAATTAAGTAAGTTTATGATATAGATAAATAAGAGCATGCGTCTATAACGTTCGACAAGTGTGATTTGCTGTCATCGAGGGCGTGACCGTCCATATTAGGTAATAACTTAAAAACATACATTTTTAGCTTCATGGTCTCTTATATATAGCAAACGATTCCGTTTCTTATTTTCTGTCCATTTTGCTAGATATTTAACACCACGCGTATCTACCCTGCACGAGATACAGCGTGAATAATTGTAATTTTTAAAATCAGCCTAGTTCATATGATATGGGGTACCTTCTAAAAGCGCGTCTACCTCCACCTTAAAGGACGCACCTGTAACTCCTCTGGTGTTGCACGGGGTCGTGGGCGGCGGTGATCACTTACCTTCAGGTGACTCGAACGCTAGTTTGCCTTGTCCTTTTCTCATAAAAAAAAAGTTCAAAGACACTCCACTCTAGACTTTCCACCTAAATTCTACCTAATAACCTCCCCTAATGTGATATACTCGTAGGTTTGAAAGTACAATGGGAATAAACTCCTAGATAATAGTACAGAGTTCAACAATCACTGATTCCATCCTCGCGTTGGTTTCTAATAAGATAATGATAGAGTAAATTTATGTAAACTGCTATTGGTGTCGGTGACCGCTTGACAATGGTATCATAAAATATTGGGGATGAATGGTCCGCTTATTAGATAAGAATGTACTATCGATATCTTTTGTTAAGTGATTTAGATGTTCTTCCCAGTTTTGTTAATAATATAGCAGATGGGGCTTTCGTCGTCGGCTTTTTCGTATTGGAGGTAAATGTTTTTAATGAGGCCGTCGTGGCGCAGCGGCACAAGGGTGTGACAACAACGTGACGGTTGTGAGTTCGAAGTGAAATATTTATTTACGTTTATATTTCCATTTTTTCGCTTTGGTGTAGAGGCAAAGCGCAGCTTTGAGTTCTGCCACTCAGTAACGTAATCCCTCCAGAATTCGACAGAAAGTGGGGAACGGAGTATTGTAGAAATAGAGAACCTAGTGTTATCTCTCTGCCTGCTCTGCCATGCCTTCCATGCGGGATACAGCGTGAAGATGATTTATTTGATTTATGTTTTTAGCCGTGTTGGCTTTTATAGTGACAAAGGTTGGGTAGGGAAGAGAATATCCCTGAGAAAGTTAAAGCACTACGTGGCTGCTTGAGAGAATGTCGAAGATGCCGAGGGTGTCCCCTAACGGAATCAAACACCGTAACACCGGTTGAGGGCTCGATTTCCAATTAGGAGAAAAAACTTTTTTCATGTCATCGCATTGGTGATGAAGGAAAGTGAGGCATTGTTTTCTAACAGACAATAATAAAAGTTTCGAACATTTAATAAATAATTAAGGTTTCTTTTTAATGATTTGTTGGGCGCCACAAATTTTTGTCGCCCGTGCCTTTTTTTGTTCTTAATCGGTTATTAAAACTGTTACTTTTTTTTTAAATCAACATGATCAACGACCACAAGCTTGGATATAGATAAAACGAAAAGCAGATCATTCAAAATATAATAAGTGTCCACTTCAAATTAAAAAATATATGCTTTTACTAATAATACATCTGATTAAAAACATAATATGTCTATTTTAAAAGATGTGTTATTTTTATAAATAGCGAAAATAGTTAATCTTATCAAACTTAGATGACGTCAGTATATTAGCTGTAATATTGCATCAGATATATGTTCTAAGTACGTTATTATACATAACGAAGAACAATGATTTAATATTATAATTGTAATTTTTTCCAGTGTCTTGAGTGGCGGAACTCAACGCCGCTTTTTCGCGTCACGAGAGCGAAATGAAAATATAAAGTTTAGAGAGTGGGCAAAGATATGTTGTGTATAGATAGTCACGTGATTCGGTTATGCCGCCATGACTGGCGTCCATTATTTATTAAAATCAGCTTCACGCTGTATCCCGCACACAGCAGGGTAGTCAGAGGGAACCTAGTGTAAAGATTCTTCGTACCACTTTTCGCCGAAATTTGGATTTTTCAACCCCGCTCTTTGCCTTGACATCAGAGCGAATGAATGAAAAATATAAATTTAAGTAAATATTTAAGTAATATTTCCTCGAGTGGGGATCAAATCTACAACCAGTCGATTCTGCAGCACACTTTGTGCCTCTGCGCCACGACTGGAAAATTATTTATTGAAAATAAAAAAAAAATGATATAAGTAAAGTAAGTAATAAATATCTCACTGAATGTAAAGTTTATATTGCAAATTTTTGAACTAAGCCTAATTAACATTGCGAATTAAAATTTTAAACAGCCTATATAAATCCCCAATTATTTTAAATTTCTCAATCCAAATGCTGTATAAAATGTTAAAAATTTTTAGGAATAAGGACTCCAAAAATCGTACTTTGTTATCGGTAAAGATTTTTTTGAGAAATAAATGTCTATATAAATATCTATCTATTTTTATGACAAATATATATCTTTTCTACATAAAGATAAAGTTATTCAGTAGTTTATTTAAAAACGAATCTTCAGCATTTATTTTATTTCTCTGATATCTTATCACTATTCTAAGTAGGGGTCGATTCATAAAATTTGGTGGCGTAAAAATAATATATGCGATAAGCTATTTTTGAACGTGTTATGTGTGAAATGGATGTGTTTAGAGAAGCCTGTAAGATTTTTTTTTGTAAACTTGTTCCTTTTACATTTTTTTTTATTTTCTTTTATTTTCTTTATATTTCTTTTATTACAGCGAGCGAAGTTAGCGGAAACAAGCGAAGCGAGCATTTTTCAAAATAAGCATAAAGTAGACACCGTTACTAATCTTATATTATAAAACTAGCTGACCCGCCGACTTCGTACCGCCTAACAGTCAATCTTTCTCAAATATAAACTTCTTTAAGAACTTTAAATACTTATATCTTCTGATAGAGTGAAGCGATTACAATGAAATAAAAACTAAAATCTTCTTTGAATTACTTACAATTTTTTTATATAAAAGTTGCTTAAATTTGTTGTGTAGTTTTTACCTCATACGTGTTCACATAAACAGACAAACAGACAAAAAATCCAAAAATGCTGGAAATGGATTCTGTTAGTTATCCTTCAATACCCTGTTTTTTAATATTTTCAATGTACAGAAACGATTTTTCTGCAGATTTATTTTAAGTATAGATAAAGATTACTTATTTTAAAAATATTTTTGAACGACCCTAGGCAGATCAGATATGTTATCTAATATCGTAATTAGAACGAATTTATTTTGCTAAGTTTTATCTAAGTAGTATTTTAAGAATATTTAATAAAAAAATACACTATTTTCCCTCTGCCCACCCTGCTGTGTGCGGGATACAGCGTGAAGCTGATTTCTTTTTTTTTATTTTATTATAGAGGCCACTCGTGGCGCAGGGGCGCAAGCGTGTGTTCCTATATTTCCTATAAATAATTTTCAATAAATATGTTATGGTTAGCTATCTCAGCACATCGATGCTACTCGTATTTCCCAAAGACGTATACAGCAGTTGTTTTGATGACCTTTTAGGGGAAATCCTCATTTAATTAAACTCCACTATGTGCACGTGACCTAAAAAATTATTTATAATAATTATTATTAATTATACTATCTTGTTAACTGATAGGTTGATACCTAGTCGCTAAAAGCAAGGTTGCAGAACATTATTTCAAATATAAAATGTTTCTTTAAGGATTTCTACATAGCCGGGTAGGGAGTAGGATACTGGGTTCCTAGTGTTAAAACACTGCATTCCAATTAAGACACTTCCGTGGCCCATTTTCCGCTGAACTGGCGGAAGTCAACACCGCCGCAGTTTACTTATATAATAAAAAAGTACGTTATATAAATAAATAACATTTATTCTACACATTTACAAAATTATAACAATACTGATGATAAATAAATCCAAAATAGTCTTAACTTAAAATACAAAATATTTTTTAGCTGCTTTAGTAAGAAAAAATATCTAAATAATTGTTTAACATAAATTGTCTTGAAAATCACAATTAATTTTTTTTTTGCGAAAATGTTTCGCAGTGCGAAAACATTAATACGCTATTTTTTTTCAGCTTCACGCTTTCCCGCGTTTAGCAGGATAGGCAGAGCTAGCGAGGTTAGTGTTAAAACACTATCCCCACTTTCCTCCGAACGTTTAAGGCATTGCTGGTGGCGGAACTCAACACCGCGCTTTGTCTTGTTACCATTCGCCATTACCCCGACTGGGAATCATAAGATTACTTAATCTCTTATTTATTCATTTCTTTTTAAAAGGATAAATTAGTTTTTAACACCGTAATCATATTTTATTGTACTTTACTAACTTAGGTAGGTATATCATATATATACTACAATAAATAATATTTTTTTATTATTCTAATATTTGAAAATTTTTGTGGAAATTGAAAACTGTACAAAAGTAACATAACTATAAGAAGAGAAAAGATGTCAAAAGTTTCATTATCTAGACGGAGAGAGGAAAAGAAAAGGAGAAAGAGGAAGAGAAAGGAGAAACAGTTATTATTATGGTATAATATTATTTTCATATTAATTTGTAATACTTAAAAATATACACAATATAAATCACTCGTTTTAACAAACGAACAAACTGTCATATCCGAATTTACGTTTCTTTTGACAATCTGGATATAAATATTTTTTTAGTTTCACACTTTTTCCGCATGTAAGCGGGCAGGCATAGGAACGTTGTCCTGAAGACATTTCACTCCCCACTTTCTACCGAATTATGGAGGCATTGCGTGTTTAGTGGCGTAACTTAACGCCGCAGATAAATATAACATTAATATTTTCCTAATTCATAAATTCGCACCGTCATTTGTCACCATTAGTTAAACGACAATATTTTAGTCTTATTATATTACTAAATCGATTTGTTTTTTTGTCATTTTTTGTAAAAATATAAATATTCAATAGTTGTTAGTGGCTAGGACTGGTCGCGGTAGTATTTGTGGCTGAGCGACTTCCCAATCAGCGGCACCCGGTGGTCCATATTTTTTAGATTTCAGCACAAACATAAACTGTAATGATAAAAATGTTTAATGTTAGAAAAATAGAAGAAATAAAAACATCTCTACGCTTTTCCCCGTTTGGCAGGAAGAGCCTGGAGTAAATCCGTTCTCCGCTTTTCGCTCTTCAAGACAATGCGTTTTGCGGCAGTGAAACTAAACGATGCTCAACATAAAATTAGTTACAAAATATTTATTTATTGTAGGGGCCAAGCCATGGGAAAGCCCCTATAGGTTTTGATTACGCAGAGAATTACGATACAAAATGCAGGAGAAACGATTTTTCTATGCTCCTAGGAACCCTGGACTTTAGTAGGTATCTGATATTAATTTGAACCTGATGTCTCCACGTGATCTCGAGAGAAATGGTCTTGATAGACAGACAGACCTACGTTAAACATATCAAAATGATCCAGTTAAAATTCTTCTTTTGAGTTACGGAATCCTAAAAATAATAATTAAAAAAAACCAGCTTTACGCTGTATCACGCACGCAGCAGGGTAGGCAGAGGAAACCTAGTGTTAAAACACTCCGTTCCTCACTTTCTGCTGAATTCAGGAGGCATTGCGTGTTGAGTGGCAAAACTCAACGCCGCGCTTTGCCTCGACACCAGAGCGAAGGAATTGAAATATAAACGTCGCGTTACAGTCACACCTCGCGCCGCTGCGCCACGACGGCCTAATAAAATAATAACATAGAACAAAATACTCACAACAATAACCCCATACGCAGCGCCCACAGTAAAACCGACGGCCACGTCACTCCAGTGGTGTCTGTGGTCCACCACCCTCGAGAGGCCGACGTACCACGCTCCCATTAGCACTGCGAACTGTATACCGTGGCGAAGCAGCTTGGAGCCCCGCCATTTGCCTTTTAGTTGAACGTAGAACTGGTGATCAACAAAAGTATTGATATTTTGGAAAATAGTAACCTATTAAGTTTAAAAGAAACTAACTTATTTAGAAAGACTTTTTATCCTTGTTTCTTTTTTCTATTCTTTCAGCTTCACGTTGTATTCCGCACATTGCAGAATAGGTATAGGGAACCTAGTGTTAAAACACTCCGTTCTCTATTTTCCGCCAAATGCCTAAGATATTGTATGTTGAGTGAACTGTAACGCTTTGCTTCGATACCAGAGAGGAGAAATGAAAATATAAATTTAAGTAATTATGTCATATCCTCGAGCGGAAATCGATCCAACAACCAGTCGCGTTTACAGTCACACGCTTGTGCCCCTTTGTCAATCAATAAAGGATTTAAATAAAAAAAACTTACAATAAAGAAAACAGCGCTGTACATAGCAAAACTGGAATGAGCGCTCGGAAACGAAAGACGCATGTCCTTCAGTTCGGCCGCGTTGCTGTGCGCGCAGGTGAAGTCCTGGATGTATCCCAAGGAATTTAGGTTCGATGACGCGACGGGGGTCGGTTTACACATCTGGAATATTGGGAAATAATATTTGTAATAGCTTAAATCATTTTAAAAGTAAATCATTTCGCGAAAGATTATTTTAATCTAATTCTTATTATGGTGATATTATCGTTGGTATTGTTTTGTACATAAATGATCAAAAAAGTAAACTTTCAAACTTCACACTGTATCCTGTGTTTGTATCCAGTGTAGGGAGAGAGAGCCCAGTGGTAAGCATGAGTGGCGGAACATAACGCCACGCCTTGTCTTCTTACCACATTCCTCCAGGAACAATTATAAAATATAGAATAGTGTAGAACATAATAAAGATGAAAAAACTTAATACTTACATCAAAAAAATAAGGCCTAAATCTACCAATGACATATTTAGCGGAGTTCACAGTGAACTGCTGGCACGCTGCGCCGAAAGCGAACACGCCTATCGCGGTGTAGCTCTCCCATATCCACCCGGACACGAGGGAACCGGATAGAAACTTGTCACCCACCCCCTTGCCGCGCCTGTCGCGGATGATTTCTGTGATTAGGATCTGGAAATTTGAATAGAAATTGTAAGTCTTTACATAGAATCTTCCCTTTGGCATTAAGCCTTTCGGCTTAACCTACTCCACTTTGCACGATCTGTAACGTCATGGGTAGTAAGACCATTGGCTCTCATGTCCTGCACCACGACATCCAACCAGCGCTTCCTTGGACGTCAGGGAGGTCTAACTCCAGGGACAGAGATAGCAAGTGTTTACATAGAATGCGTATATGTAAGTGAATTAAAGTTTTATAAAACAAGCGTTGCCTAGGAGGACAAGCGTGTGATTGCATAGTGTGTCAGCTTAGGGGGTTCGATTCCGATTTGTGGAAATTAAATATTTTATTATTTTCATTTCCTTCTTCTTCTTCTCTGGTAACGAGGAAATTTTTTTTTCATTACATAATTGTGGCCTTAAGTTCCACTACACAAGACGTAATGTTTCCAAAGTTTGGCGGAAAAGCGGGGACTGAAGTGTCTTAACTTAGGTCACTTCCATTCATACAAAGTGCGTAACTAAAAACAAGTAATACATGAAAAATTGCAAGAAAATAAATAATCTAAAGTGTGTATACTTATATATTTTTAGTAAATCAAAACTTACTGTAGCTATGTTAAGAGCGAATCCGATACCTGCCAGCAGGGCCTCAGATATAGTTTGCTCCTTGTAGGGCAGCTTCAAACTCTCATCGTCCGGGAAGTAGCCGCGGTGGAAGGGTTCCGCGAACAAATGTATGATCAGTATGGGCACTGCCACTAAATAAAAATATATTTAAAATTATGAAAAATATCAAAAGAAATGAAGTCCGAAATATTGAGGCACAAGTGTGCAACTAAAGGCGAAGGTTGTAGGTTCGGTTCCTACTTGGGGCAATGAATTTATTAATATTTTCAATTCTTCGCTCTGGTAACCAAAGCGAGGAGTTAAGTTCCGCCACTCAGCAGCTCAGCACTCAGCGTTGTCCCGAAAATTCGAAAAAGGAGAACTGAGTGTTTTAACACTACGTTTTCTATGCCTGCTCGGCTATATGTGGAATACAGCGTGAAGCTGAAAAAAATATAAAATGATATCTTTCAAATGTATAAATCAGGTAATTTTCATTTTATTAGTGCAGGTACTACAATATAGAAAAAAAGAGAATTTTCTTTAAAAGTATAGAGGAGTTTAATACAGGCATATGACAAATATATATTTGGATATTCTAAAACAAAATTAAGTGGCATTTGGATTGTCTTACTTCTTTAGTGGTAAGTTAAAATTAATTTCCAACAGACTGAAAAATATAATAAATATAAAAACTTATTACTGTTCATCTTAACGTATTTAAATGGGCTTAAAAGAATTGAATAACGGTCCATATATTACTTTGTCTGTGTGCAAGAGATGCTTAGAGAATATAAAGAAGTAATGTAATAAATATACATCTAAGTCTTATGTGATGTTAATTTATACTCTTATTGTAAACAGACTTGTGGTTTTACGTAAATTATATGTATATATAAATTATCTCTATACAATACCTAGGTAGTTATTTAAAACTTCGTGTTTATGTTAAAGATAAAAATAGATTAAAAATATAATATTATTAATAATTGATTATGATATGTGGCCTGTTGATTGATTATGATCTGTGTGTAATGCTACAGGTTGTCGGTTCGATTCTCAATCGAAGAAAAAAATATTTAATATTGCCATTTCATTGCCCTCTTAGTTCACTCTGAGTGTTAAGTTACGCCACTCAACATGCAATGCCTCCAAAATTTGACGGAAATTGGAAAACGGAAGTATCTTAATTGAAACGAAGTGTCTTGTCACTAGATTACCAGTTTCTCTCTGTCTAGTCTACTAAATTTTATTTAATATCTTATATAAGTAAATTAGTAATTGTGACTGAAGTGAAAAGGATTTTAGGCCCGTATTTATAAACTGCTCTCAAGTCTGAGATCGATCTTAAGAAGCCGTTTTTTTCATGCTTTCTCCCACATATATTATGTGCTTAGCGACGGGACTTAACGTTGCATTTTGATTTCTGTTTATTGACTTGGATTGGATCGAAGTCCCAACCATCGTGATTACAGTTAAAAGCTCGTCCACTGGGTCACAGCAGCACACACTAAAATTATTTTACTGGAATATCATTGTACTACGATTATTTTTTATATAATTACAAATAAGTTATTTTATCAGCAAATCTAAGTAAACTTTGGAGCAATATTTGCTGCATATTCTTTACTAGATAAAGTAAATTCCTTAATACAAAACATACTATAAAAATACTCAATATTTACATATTCGCATAAAGAGGGAAATGAACTCCAACCACTCTGTAAGGACGGTCACTCTCCTACGCCACAAGTCACAAGTCCATTGTGTTTTAATACGTTGATATCTCTATTATTCCTAGATAAACATTATAAAGTGCTTTGGCCTCTTTTAATAAATGAATCATATTTCGTGACAAATGTTTTCGTAAAAATATGTGTTTTCTTACTAATTCACTTTAAGATGACGAATATAATTAGTCTTCAGTCATTAGAATGATTCTATAAGCTTTTGGGGCTATTTGTGGCGCAGGGGCACGTGCGTGGGATTGTAAATGCGTGAGAGTGAGATTTGAATCCCAATCGAGAAAATTAAAATTTTAATATTTCCATTTTCCTCCCTTTGGTCTCCAAGCAAAGTGCGGCGTTGAATTCCGCCTCTTAACACGCAATGTCTCCAGAATTTGTCGGAAAGTGAGGGACGGAAGTCTTAATGAGAACGGAGTGTCTATACACTAAGTTCTCAGGTTCTTTTTTGGACCCTTGAATTGTACTTTTTTTAATCTTATCAAGTTATCTTTCAATAGTCGATTACTTAGTAAAGATATTATACATTCATATTTCTACTTATCTTACTCGTAAAGAAGTCTAAGAATTGTATTTAAAGTAAAAGTACCTTGTGTGACATTGCATCATTGCAGTAGGGTGTGCAACGCTTAATTAAATGAAGAAAAAATTAAGAACGATGTTAGTTGTTAAAAGTTTTTTTCTTCGTAAAGTTAAACTTATACTCTATTTATTTTGGCATGAAACATAATGTAAACAAAAGAATACTGTTTCTAAAACTTTAATGTAAGTTTTTTTCTCTTTTTTACCGTACATTCTCCTTTGTGTGTTCTCCGTGACCACCATTCAACATGACATTGGTGAAGTGATTAGTGCCGAACTGGCACGCTGGGAACACCATAAATAAAAACAACAACATCTTAATATCTATTTATTTTGGTCCAGGTTTACTCGTGCTTAAAAAAACAGCTTCACGTCTCCCGCACACAGCAGGGCAATCAGATAGATAGACAGAGCATCAGTTTAGTATAAGTCGTCTTCAGAATACGGACTGTGGGTTCGATCCCCACTCGAGGTAAAGAAATTTATTAATTTATTATTTTCGTTTCTTTGTTCTAGAGTCGAGGCAAAGCGCGCAATGTGGGGGAAAGAGTGTCTTAACACTAGTTTCCCTCTGTTTACTCTCATGTTTACGGGATAATGCGTGAAGCTGATAAAAAACTTAGTATAACATAACGAACTGTCAATCTTTTCCTTCACCAAAGGAGTGTCCTGGTATAGTTGGTCAAGGTCGCCATTCTCATTGAAATGATCCACCTACATGGGTGGTACGTATGTGTCACTAGTATTTATGCACTTTAATGACTTAACACGTCATTAATACGTCTCGTTGACACATGTTAGAGAGTTATGACTGAATTATGACTAACGTGACCATTCTTCGGTAGGCTCAAAAAGGGACATTTTTTTTACATCTGTGCTTTCATTTTTTTAGGGGTTTTCGTTCCGTTTTTGTAAACTTTTCCTTTCAATAACCTTTTATAAATAGCGTAATACGATAATCGCAAAGAAACTGGTTTCGACGAACCAAATTTATATGCCCTTCCGAAGCGAACATTTGTTCATAATTTGACACTAACTGTCCAGGTGGCATATTTCAGACAAGGGGACACATGAGCTAGAAACGGGACAATCCCGTAAAAAACGGGACCTCTGGTCACGTTAGCTATGACTAACGTTACCATTTATTTTATGAAAAAGATAAGCAAGTGTAGACAAACGAGCGCATGGGTCACCTGATAGTAAGTGATCACCGTCGCCCACGTCCCCGTGTAACAAAGGACCTACAGCTTTTTCGACTCAAAACGGGACATCGGTTTATTTAGTTAATTAGCAATGTGGTTATTTTGTGTACGTTTTTCTTTTTTTTTTTTGGTTAGCTTTCGTTTTTTTACAAACGCTTAGGTTTTTTTTTACATGGAATGGAATTAAAGTGCTTTTGTTTTTGTTTAGGTAGCTAGCGGCAAATATGTACGAGTGTAGTGATTTAAATTTTTTTAAAAGCGGTTGGCAGACTTTCACTTTTTTGTGGATTATTCCATTCAGTTCATTTGTTTTTGATAATCCTAATGGAGATACCGCCATAATCGACGCCTGAAAACGGGATTCGACCAATCAAATTTTCGTACCATCTCAAAACACGGGACAAGCCTCTGCTGGGTGCGGGATACAAGCGTGAAACTATTTTTTTTATATTTTATTTCATCTTTTATACAAGGTTTGACAGACTATGACCGACTATAGCACAGCCAATCGAGGTCGAATAGTTTTTTCACGGTGACATTCTTTTTCCGCAGTGTAAAAGGTTACAGCTATTAAAATAGGCTAGAAGTAAGTTTGCATTAGTGTGCATATTATATTTGATTTTTTTTATCAATATCCCTCACTCTCCACTTTTCTCTAATTCGTTGTATATTCCATTCCGTTGATGTCTATCACTCATCACGAAGTGTCTGGATAATTGTATGGAAAGTGTACAACAGAGTGTCTTGTCACTAGATTTCCTCAAACTTCCTACTAAGAGTAAAAAGCGAAAAAGTGAAAAAAACAACCGGTTAAGTGCGATTCGGACTCGCCCATTGAGGCTTCCGTACCAATTCGAGGATTGTTGGTCAACTGGAAGTACTATTTACACTTATTTTGAATTTTCAAATTTCTTAATTCGTATTGTAAAATCTCATTTCCTGTCAAATTTCATAGGTTTTGATAACGAGGCTTTGTATGAACAAAATGTAGCAAAATCGATGCATATATATATATATATATATATATATATGCTTATATCTTTGATGCAAATGCTTGTCTTTTGGTTGCGTTAACTGAGAAGCTTGATATTTTCTTTGCTTTAATGTCCCTACATTTGATACTAACTTCGGCTTAATTCGTGATATCGAGTTAAACGGTCTTGACAGACGGACAGACAGACAATAAAGCGATCCTTTAAGGGTTCCATTTTTACCTTTTGTGGTACGGAACCCTAATAATTTGACACTAACTGTGCCACGATAGCGTCATCTCACATCTCTTACAGGATATTCGTGATTCACTCATATAACTTATAAGTCATCGTTCTTTCGAAACAGTTTTAACGGGATTTACAAATTTCGTACTAAATGTTAAGATAATATTAGTTTTGGTCAAAAATGATCAAATGGAACTGTTTTTTTACTGACTTATAAATAATATTTTAAATAAATCGAATCAATTAGAGGCCGTCGTGGCGCAGCGGCACAAGGGTGTGACTTCAACGCGACGGCTTTGGGTTCGATCCCCACTCGAGGAAGTGAAATATTTATTTACGTGTATATTTCCTTTTCTTCGCTCTGGTGTAGAGGCAAAGCGCGCTGTTGAGTTCTGCCACTCAATACGCAATGCCTCCAGAATTGAGCAGAAAGTGGGGAACGTAGTGTCTTAACACTGGGTCCCCTCTGTCTACCCTGCTGTGTGCGGGATACAGCGTGAAGCTGACTTATTTTATTTTTTATAAATCTAAAATAATACGAAATAAAAACGGAAATTACTTTGGTTTTTGCGTAACTTGCTTATACAACACCTTGAATACGTTTGTTTGTAATAAAAAATAATGACACCTTTATGATTATAGTTAGAAAACACAAGATGTTTCTTTATTATCACAGTTTATTTTAGCTTCACGCTGTATCCCGCACATAACGGGATAGGCAAAGGGAACCAGAAAACATTAAGACATTTCCGTTCCCCACTTTCCGCCGAATTTTATAAGCTTTGTGTGTGAGTGAAAGTGTGCGAAAGTCATTGTTGCACTTAGCATTGTTACAAAACATCGAACCCACAACCGTCGTGTCTACAGTGCCACTAAGCCGTCTATGTTTATTTCTTATCACATATATATTTTTTAATTAATTAATTATATAGGTGACCTACTAACAAAACAAGTGTGTACGTTATTGTTGACATTTCTATCAACCTAAGTGGTCTTGACGTTATAAAAATATTGGCGGCCGTAGTTTTTATCTTTGTAATTTAAAAGTATGAAGTAGATACAACATGTTTTATTTGTTGATACCATATTAAATGTTAATTGTTAATTTTAATGATTTTTGGATTAATAATTTTTTAACCGACTTCCGTAAGAAAAGGATCATTTCGATTGATTTTTTTTATTTGTTAAATTAAATTATAAGCCTTAGACTTTTTCTTCGAGGCAATATAACCATATTGTTTAAAATATTTCTGTGGAAGTAAAAAGACATAACTATGTATAAAAATTTATTTTTAATCTTTTTAACCTTCTTTTTATCCAAATCATTAATCTTAAACTTTATCTAAATGAAATCGTAATCGAAACATTGAAAATTAAATCAAAAGTATTTTTCGAGTATTTTTTGTTTTTAATATATAATTGTATATATATTTATATTTCTTTTAAATATTCTCAATAAATACAAACATATGTAATATTTTTAACAACAAGATAATAACATAGGAATCTATAATCGTATCTAATATCTATTAATTCTTATAATTTATAAAAAAAGACCTACTATCAGTGTAATGATAAATGCTATCACAGTTCATGTTAAACAATGTTTGCATGCCATTTACAAATCATGCTTTCAGAATATATTTTTTAATAAAGTTACGTTAGAAAAACCCTAAAATTATTAATATATTTCCCTAAAAATAATATAAGAGGCCTTCGTAGTGTAGCAGCACAGTATCTAGCTGTATGAGTTTGATTCCCGTTTGAAACATGGCATTAGTTTCATTTTCCTCGCTCTGGTAAAAATGAAAAAAGCACGACGTTAAGCGCCGCCTCTTAATACGCAATGTCGCAAATATTGAGCGGAAAGTGGGAAACGGACGGTTTTAGAAGGAGGTTCCCTGTAAACTACCCTGGTGATAGTGTGATATTAAAAATATCTTAACCATTATGAGATTTCAAATTTAACTTGTGTGATGAGTGTTTCTTGATCTGATTTATATAGTAATTTAATAAATTTCTCCTCCAATACGGGCTGGAAGTCACTTTTAGGAGACAGTTAACTAAAGGGTTTCGTAGCCTACCTAGCAAAGTAAAGATGTATTGTAATTATAACTAAACAATATCTAACTCAGAAAAGAAAAAATAAAGCAAAAAAATATACAAAAAAGTACTTACCACAAGCCAAAACCAGGATGTCCAATATGATTTTCCATATTAGTTTGTCCACAGCCATTATAAAAAAGCACAGTCGAGTTAGAAAGAAATAAGCGTTCGAATTAATAACTAACGGGATTCATTGAAAAATATATATATATTAAATTAATTACACGCTACAGACCGATTCGCGAACGAACACCGCACTAAAATGATAATCTTCGAACTGATAAAACAGGTAACCTAACAAAGTGTTAGTCACAGCGATATCTTATGAAGCAATGAATATTACACCTTAATTACATGAATATAAAGCTTAAAATATATCATTTAATTATTTTTATTAAATTGGAAATCTGAAATTGAAGGTTTCTGATATTTTTTTGTATAAAACAAATTGTAATAGTTCACGCCGTGAACGTTAAACTACGTTTG